>CM060274.1:2070397-2145757 GCA_030684275.1 Acipenser oxyrinchus oxyrinchus | reverse complement strand
CAGGTGCAGTGGTGCAGTGAATAAACAGAATGTCCAAACAGTGTTTCTCCCAAAACAGTCCGTGTATTTAATAACAAAAACAACAAAAGTAATCCAAAACAAAAATAAACAAAACTCGACTTTGTCCGCTCCCCGTCCTCCGTGCACGGCAGTGTGCGCCGAGTCCTGGGAGACGAGTGCCGGTGAGTGTGGTGCGGTGCGGTGCTGTGCTGTGCTGTGCTGTGCTGTGCAGAGACACGCCCTGTCTGCCGGTCCACGGCTCACTCCTCCCTACGATAAAACAAAACAAACAAACAAACAAACAAACCAAAAGATAAAAAGTACAGGCTCCGCTGTCTGTACACATCAGCGCAAGGTCCGGTTTTGACGTAGCTGCTTCCCCTTTGTACCCAGCAAACTCCTCCCTGCAGTCAACGCGTCGCCTGGTTTCTCCAATAGAGGGCTGCCCCGCAGCTGACTGCAATGGAATCGTCCTGAGTACTTGCAGCTACGCCCCTCCTAATATGGTTACCTTCCGGTTTCCAGCTACCACCGAGGTAGTAGATCTAGGAGGCAGCTTACCTTCCCCTTACACAGCCCTTTCTAATCGGGAGGGAGATTTACAGCATCGATCCTTTCTCTCGCTATCACATATCTCACCCTCAGAGTGATGCCGAAGGAACACTCGCCAACTCTACATTCCCCAATGGTCCCCCTCCCTTGAAAAAAATCTGCATTTTGATGCTCCTTACCCGCACGATGTTTCACAGTGTAGTGGAAGGGTTGCAGCGCCAGATACCACCGAAGTTATCCGAGCGCTATTGTCCTTCATCGTGTGTAACCACCTTAAAGGAGCATGATCAGTGACAAGAGAGAAAGAACGCCTAACAAATAATAGCGAAGGGCGTGAGTAGCCCATTTGATGGCTAAACACTCCTTCTCAATGACGGAGTAGTTAATTTCCCTAGGAGCCATTTTTTGCTCAAATAAATGATAGGGTGTTCCACTCCGTCAACTTGTTGGGACAGAACCGCCCCAGACCAATGTGGGAGGCATCAGTCTGAAGGATGAACTCTTTGTTGAAATCTGGTGAAATCAGAGCGGGGCTTGACAGAGTCGCTTCTTAATCATATCAAATGCTTCCTGACACTGCCCTGTCCATTTAACTAATTTTGGAGCAGCCTTCGGGTGAGATCGACCAGGGGTTGACTATGGTGGCATACTCGGGATAAACGGCGATAATAGCCGGCTAACCCCAATAGTGATCTCACCTGTGACTTGGTTCTCGGATCGCCGCCTCCACCAGCCTGGACTTTGGAGGCGATCGGCTTCACCCGCCATTACCCATAATGTAGCCAAGATATTGGGTCTCCTGTTTGCCAAATGCACACTTGCCCAGTTTGGCTGTTAGCCCCGCCTCCCTTAGAGACTGTAGGACGGCTGAAAGCCTAATAATATGCTCCTTCCAGGTGGAGCTAAAAATCACCACATCATCAATGCACGCAGCTGCATACTGATTATGGGGAGCTAAGACCTGGTCCATCAGTCTCTGAAAGGTGGCGGAGCTCCATGCAACCCAAAGGGCATGGTCTGGAAATGGAACAAGCCATCTGGGGTAGAGAAAGCAGTTTTCTCTTGAGCTCCGAGTGAGTGGAATCTGCCAGTATCCCTTCGTCAGATCCAAGGTCGAGATTAACCGAGCCTTACCCAGTCGGTCGAGGAGCTCATCCACCCGGGCATTGGATATGCATCGAACTTGGAGATGGCATTAACCTTTCTAAAATCCACACAGAACCGAGTGGAGCCGCCCTTCTTGCCCACCATCACGATAGGACTGCACCACTCGCCCGGAAGGTTCAATGACTCCAAGCTCGAGCATATCCTCCACCTCCTTGCTAACGGGACCCCTGCGACTCTCCGGGATCCGTATGGTCTCTCTCGATCCTGACACCTGGCGGAGTAATAATGGCATGAGAAATAACGTTAGTTCTGCCGGGCAAGTCAGAGAAAACATCATTAAACCTTTCCACTAACTGGTAGAGCTCACGCTTCTGATCCGAAGTAACTGTTCCCCATTGGAATGTTAGTTGTAGCCAATGGATTGACAGTGGGACCAAAATCCTCTTCTAAACTGTCACAAGCTATAAATAGGGCTTCCCTTTCATTCCAGGGTTTTAGCAGGTTAATGTGATAAATTTCGGTCTTATTTCGCGATCGGGTTGTCTAATTTCATAATTCACATTACCAATTCCCCAGATCACCTCATATGGCCCCTGCCACTTAGCATACAACTTAGACTCCGACGAGGGAAGGAGCAACAGTACTTTATCACCTGGCCGAAAAGTCCTAATTCTTGCTTTTTATTGTACTGCTGCTCCTGGCGATGCTGAGCTAGTTTTAGATTTTCTTGTGCCAAACGACCAACCAATGCTAGGCGGTCTCTTAACATGATTACATACTTGACTATGTTTTTGGAAGTTTTTGTTTGCTCCTCCCACCCTTCCTTCACAAGATCAAGGATACCTCGTGGTTGTCTCCCATACAGCAGCTCAAAGGGAGAGAACCCGTCGAACTCTGAGGCACCTCTCTCACTGCAAACATCAGGTAAGGGAGGAGTTTAGCCCAATGTTTCTGCTCTTGGTTGACAAACCGCTTCAGCATCTGTTTTAAAGTCTGATTAAAACGTTCCACCAAACCATCCGTCTGCGGGTGGTAAACGGAGGTTCGAATGGACTTAATTTGCAACAATTTATACAACTCTCTCAAACATTGTGACATGAAGTTCGTTCCGTGATCAGTGAGGATTTCTTTGGAATCCCTACTCGCTATAATCTGTACTAACTCTCGAGCAATTGCTGCGGCACTAGTGGATCTCAATGGTACTGCCTCTGGATATCTGGTCGCAGTAGTCCACCACTACCAAAATGTGCGATATCCAGAGTCAGACTGGCTCAATGGACCCACTATGTCCATAGCAATGCGCTCAAAGGAACTGAGATCAGGGGCAGTGGGACCAGCGGGCCGGGCGAACCCGCCCGGCGCTACTTGCTGGCACTCCGACACTCCGCTACATATCGCGCACCTCACTATAGACTCCCATCCAATAAAATCGAGCCAATATTCGCTCCCGAAGTCTTATCGCTACCTAAATGGCCCGAACATGGGACATCGTGAGCCAACCGCATGATCTCACGCCGAAAAGACTGAGGAACGAGTAATTGTGTTACAATCTGGCTTGTGCTCGTGGCTTGGGATACCCTATACAGCAAATGCCCGACAATAATATGGTGAGGATATGTAAGCGTCGGTTGTCCTCTACATCCTTCCCTCGATAGACCGAACCTGCCCCCAGATGTGTGCCAGCGAAGGATCGCTTTTTGTTCCAACGCTAGGTCCACATCTCGGTCCCAGAACTTTGGGATATCGAGCGGAGCTACAGTAGCTTCAGCACTGGGGTCTCAGTAACCTGCCCCCGCAGGTCACACTGGGTCCCGATCCCCTTTCCCTTGCATTTAACAGACCCTGAAGTTTCCCCAACAAACCCCAGCCTTGTCTCATTGACATTCCTTCCCATTTTTCAACCCTTCGCTTCTTTTTGTTTTTTCGGCTAAATCGAATGGAACAAATCGGCTTGCAGCGGGAAGATTTTCCCAATAGTTTCCCCGCTGCTCCCATGGTCTTACCGAGACTGGCTTTACCGCTTTATTAATCATAGTTTCAAAATATGGCCAGTCTCGACCTATAATAACTGGATAGGGCAACTTTGCAGCCACTGCCACGATTACGGGCGGGTATGACATCCAATAGTCAAATCTAATTTAGTGAGGGGGTAGTCCTTGTTATCCCCATGAATACAGGAAATGACCACTACCCCGCGTGACCACCAAGGTACCCCCGTCAACAGAGCCTCCTCAATTAAAGTTTGCCCACATCCCGAGTCCACTAATGCGTGGGTGCTCACATCACCAACCCGTACGTCAACAATGCAAGGCCCCTCCCAATCATTACCCCTGGACTTACCTGGTGCTGTTGGTAGATAATGGGAGGCCGCACCACATTCCATCGCCGCCGGACAATTCCGGGCGAGGTGGCCGACCTCATGGCACCGGTAGCAAGTGGGGTGAAAGGGCGCCCACGGAGCTTGTATGTCCCGCTGCCGGTTTGGCAGTGGGGAGGGGTTCTCTGTTCTCACCCGCTGGGGTCGACCTTGCCCTCCATTGGTGTGGAGGAAGGCTGCCCGTGGGGTGCCGATGAGAAGTAGCCCCGGGGAAGGGGTGAAGTGCTGGGGGTCCTGTCCTTGGACCCGCCGTCCGGGTTGGTTGGAGGGAGGAGCGGGGTGACGACCACGGGAGCTGACGCCAATGCATCCTCATAGCCCTCAGCCAATCGGACTGCTGCCTCTAGCGTGGTGGGTCGATGCCTGGTGACCCAGTTCTGGGTGTCCGCCCCAGCACCTTCACGAACTGCTCTATGGCAATCAGTTCAGTGATCTTTTCTGCATCGTTGGTGCCGGGCAGAGCCACCGGGTCACATGATCCACTAGTTGCTGGGCCACCACGCTGGGTCGCAGTCCTGGGGACGCTGGTACTCCCGGAACCGGGCGGCGGTGTGTCTCCTCTGTGATGTCAAGCCGCTGGAGAATGGCCTGCTTCACCTGGTCGTACACCAGGGCTTGCTCATGTGTCAGGGCTTGGTAGGCTGCCTGGGCCTCCCCGATCAAATTGGGCCCCAACTGGGTAGCCCACCACTCCCGAGGCCATTGAGCTGCTGTTGCCTGCCTTTCAAAGGCAACCAAGTAAGCCTCAGGGTCATCCTCCAGCGCCATCTTCACTACCCTTACCCTAGGTAGGGGTACTGCTGGTTGAGCCACCGGTTCCCTCCCCGATTAGCCTCCAGGAACAGGCCATGCATCCTCTCCATCATGGCCGCCAAAGATTCCTGATGCCTCCGCCTCCTGCGCCTCCAACAGCGCTGCCAATGTAGTTGGGTCCATTGTAATCCCTCTTCTGAACACCAGATGTCGCCAGGTGCAGTGGTGCAGTGAATAAACAGAATGTCCAAACAGTGTTTCTCCCAAAAACAGTCCGTGTATTTAATAACAAAAAAAACAACAAAAGTAATCCAAAACAAAAATAAACAAAACTCGACTTTGTCCGTTCCCCCGTCCTCCGTGCACGGCAGTGTGCGCGCTCGAGTCCTGGGAGACGTAGTGCCGGTGAGTGTGGTGCGGTGCGGTGCTGTGCTGTGCTGTGCTGTGCTGTGCAGAGACACGCTCCTGTCTGCCGGTCCACGGCTCACTCCTCCCCTACGATAAAACAAAACAAACAAACAAACAAACAAACCAAAAAGATAAAAAGTACAGGCTCCGGCTGTCTGTACACATCAGCGCAAGGCCCGGTTTTGACGTAGCTGCTTCCCCTTTGTACCCAGCAAACTCCTCCCTGCAGTCAACGCGTCGCCTGGTTTCTCCAATAGAGGGCTGCCCCGCAGCTGACTGCAATGGAATCGTCCTGAGTACTTGCAGCTACGCCCCTCCTAATATGGTTACCTTCCGGTTTCCAGCTACCACCGAGGTAGTAGATCTAGGAGGCAGCTTACCTTCCCCCTTACACAGCACCCTTTCTAATCGGGAGGGAGATTTACAGCATCGATCCTTTCTCTCGCTATCACAATATATATATATATATATATATATATATATATTCCCAGCGAGGTCAACTGCAGTCAGGGTTTTATT
Organism: Acipenser oxyrinchus oxyrinchus; assembly: GCA_030684275.1. Classification (NCBI taxonomy): domain Eukaryota; kingdom Metazoa; phylum Chordata; class Actinopteri; order Acipenseriformes; family Acipenseridae; genus Acipenser; species Acipenser oxyrinchus. The sequence continues at coordinate 2,140,041 of CM060274.1, read as the reverse complement.
GCTCAAGAAGTCTTAGCTACCTCATGGATGATAACTGAAATAGACAGACTGTGGGGTCTATTAAGATGATTGGGTCTATTAAGATGATTGGGGGGTGGAGGTGATCACCCTATACACCTCTTCAATGCAAATCTGTTACTGAAAGAAGTGAAGCAGGCAGATGTGTTTCCTTATATTATTATTTATTTCTCAGCAGACGCCCTTATCCAGGGCAACTTACAATTGTAACAAGATATCACATTATTTTTACATACAATTACATTTTTTTTTTTTTTTACACATTATTTTTACTGGAGCAATCTAGGTAAAGTACCTTGCTCAAGGGTACAGCAGTAGTGTCCCCCACCTGGGATTGAACCCACAACCCTCTGGTCAAGAGTCCAGAGCCCTAACCACTACTCCACACTGCTGCCCGTAACACTAAAAGGTCCGGTTTGGATTATTTCCTGCTTCTTAGCATGGGAGTGCAGAAGACTGTGGAGTCACGGTTTCCCAGGGCAGTGTAGCATTCCCCTGTGACAGCTTTCTTCTCCCACCTGCTCGGCATCAACAGATTTCGGGAGTTTATGGTCTTCATGCATCTTCTTTAGAGGGCCCTTAAGGTACTTTACTGTTGACTACCCATTCTTGATTTAAGCTTGTCTCTTTTTAGTGTGTGGAAGTGGAGCTGTGCAGATAAGCAGCTGGTGGAATAATGCATAGCACTGAAACCTCACCAGAATGGGTTTTCTTCACAGTGCACAACTACCTGAGGCAGATTTCTATTCTCCTGCTTCTTACTGCATGTTCTGCACCTGTTTTCTGCATTTATCTGTTAATGATGCCTTCATTTTTTAACATTTGATCCTTGACAAATAAACACTGGAAAAGTTAAAAGTACGCTGGCCCATACTAAATTCGAACAGACAAGGCAAACTGGAAAAGCCTACTGACCTACTTACTGTTGGGCTGCACTAGATCACGGTTTTGCCAATTGCACTCACGCACAGTAGGTTAACTGTTTCTGTGAGAGTACTTGCATCCAATATAGTCTTGCAGCAATTCCTGATTCCTGAAGGTACCCAGCTATTAAAATAACCTATAATTGTCTTAAATCAACCAATGGTACACTAGTGTGCCGGCTGAATCAGAGAGAAGACGTGCTTGAAAGAATGTTGGAAAGAGTTTGTCATGAAAGTCAAAGACAAACGTTTCATCTGGAAGTCTTTTCAGTGTTTTCAGTGTTCAAGTTTTGAATCACACACTCACACCACTTAAATAAGCACGCAAATCAGCGTACGCACAACCCCCTAAATGGACCATTAAGAGATTATCACACTTTATGTTTGAGAACTCTGTTGAGGCCACAAAACTTCTGCTTTAAAACTTTTAAAAAGTCACCGGGATCTGGTGACGGAGACAGGAAAATGAGATACTAAATGTTTCCAAATGACGCACATTAGTAAAAGAAACTCTGCTGTATGTTGGCCAAAACTTTTTTTTAATCTTCTCAAATGCGAGGCAGATCTTTAGCAAAAGCCTTAATCAAGCTGCTGCTTCATCAGTTGTGTTTCAAGCGAATGAATAGAATTTTTTCTTTTTAAACAGCTGTGGTGGAGGTGGAGAGTTTTCACCCAATATCGCATTTGCGTTCCCATTATTCAGTAGGCAGAGCCACTTATTTATTAGATGAGTAACAGGCTTGCATGCGCATGAATGTTATTTTAAGTCTGAGGCATTAATTAGCACCCTAACAAGCTTAACAAGCTCACTTGACTGCGTGCTGACAGTGTCGTCATACGGAAGGCAGTGAATCAGCAGTAGGCACAGACAGTGAATGGTCCTGACTGAAGCAGTGGACATGATTCACACACTTTACAGAGACGTCTACAGCTTTGCAAGGACTATTTTTTAGTCCACTGCAGACTTTAAATTCTGGAAGACTTATTATTGAAGTTTGACAATATATATATATATATATATATATATATATATATATATATATATATATATATATATATATATATATATATATATATATATATATATATATAAATCATTATTAGATGTCTTTTCTGTGGTATTGTATTTGAATGCTGGCTTGGTATTGTGTCCTTCACATTGGTTTCATGAGGAAAAACAGCATTGATTGAGCGAGATTCCCTCCTTGGATAGCATACGACAGTTTATTGTGATTATATTTTTATCTCTCTGATACAGACAATACAGAGCTGCAGCAGATATGCCGTACTTATAAACACAGCAGGCTGCTCTGTAACACTTTAACATTGATTTGGACACTTTTCTGTGTTCACGGTGTGTCCTGCTCTATCTGATTTGCGTCACATGACAGGCACTTAATGCGGGTCAGAAAGCCGCTCTGTATTTTTTTGATTGAATCTACGGCTCAGTGTACAGTGTTGCCTTAATAGTGTTATTTTATACCGCTAATTTCAAGACAACTCCTGACAAAATGCAAAAGGTTACCTCACTGGTGTTGTTGTATGAAGGAATAAAACGCCGCAAGCTGTGTCTGACACTTTGATATTTCAAGTTCGCATTCACGTGTTAAACCCTTTCGGCTCTGCTTTTCCACCACCCTGGCGTTGCTGTTGTTTCTCATCTGCGCTTGAGGTGTGTAGTTTTTCTGAAGCCCAGTCCGCGTGTTTATCTATCTGGTTGCAAGCCCTGTTCTCAGAAGCTAGCCCTGGGAATCACCAGGGGATTAAACAGAAGGGCCTCCTATCAGCTTCGATATCCATACATCACTGGGGCTAGCTGTACACCCTGATGCTCTTTCAAGGTAAGCATTTTTCCCTGGTAAAAAAAAAGGTAAAGACTGGATCAAATCACTGGGACGGGATAAAAACAAAGCTGTAGTTCTAGTCGATATGAAATATGAAAGAGTGCATCGCTTCTGGTGTCAGTTTAGTCTTTAAAAGTGTTTTTTTTTACGGAATCACAAATGAGTTGCTGGTGGAGCAGTTCAATATGTGTTTTTGAGTTTGTTCCTGCTAGTTTAAAATGGTTTTGTTCCTTTCAGAAACAAATCGGGGCACACTTTGCGCTGTAGCTTCAAGTCATTTCCTCTACGAAGAGGTTGTAAGTCTGTTCCAAAAGCTCAGATCTCCAGAGTGACTTTGACATTAAAATATATTGCCTGTAGAGGCAACGTCTCATCAAACAGTTTCTTTTCTCTGTTCCTTTTTCATTCCATCTTTTAAAAAGCCACTCCAAGCAGACAGCAGTGTTACAGACACGATCAGGCCCCCAGACCCTAATGGAGTTGAATTACTGGAAGTACTTCATTATATTTTCCATTGTGTGTAAAGGGGAATGCTTCATTTCTTTGCTCCCCGGGCAGAACTAACTAAGCTCTCAGGACAAGGTTAGCAGAGATCTTTGACAATGTAAGATTTAATGTCCGATGAAGATCCAAACATAACCACCTTTTAATGTTTTATTTTGTCTGACCTTCTGTAGTACAATGATTGGTCATTTAGTGCGCATTACCAGCTGGATAAGAGTTAAAAAGGGTGCGACATTAGTCTCCGGCTAAGAGAATACATGTCAGGAAGCAAACTAAGTGTTCTCTAAGACCGAGATAGTCACCAGACACACTATGAATCAATCAATAAATAAATACATATGTATTACTTGTCATGACGCAAGTGCATCAACGTATAAATTGAACTGAATAAGTAAAAGCAAAATATTAGGCAAGTGTATGTTAATAAACTATAATAATAAAGTAACAAACAAGCTAACGTTAATAAAACTAAAGCAAAACAACACGGTCAAAAAGCTTAAATCGCTACGTACTGTGAAATTAGCTGGTGGGTGTGTTTCAGTCTATCACAATGGCAGGCAAAAATAATGGGCATTGCTTAGGGTTAACTTAATGTTAATAAACTGTCAAACTAAATTAACACAGCACCCCTACACACGTTACAAAATGCAGCAGCAATATACAAGACATGCACATGTCAACAATATATTCTGTTTTTAATTATGTTGCTATCGATATGGTAAATTCTCAACTACCAAGAGACCTCAGCTCTGCTTCCTGAGTCTCGTCTCTGTGTGTCAAGCAGTTCATTGGATCTGCATTAATTCCAAGGAGTTCCCCTGGGGTTTTCCCATCAGCACTGGCATGACGGAAATTCACTCCCATTAACTCTATCATCACATTTAGCCAAACACACTTTCAAGCACGGGAGGCAGAAATACTTCAGTAACCTGTCTTCTTTAAATCAGTGAGTGACGTTATTCACACTTTTACATTTTTGCACATGTTTTTAATGGGACTTTGAATACAAAAATCAGATTAGTTAATCTGCAGCCTTCTGAAAAGTTTACCAGCTGAGTTCACTCAGACAAACTAGAAGGAGTTCCGTATATTAGACCCTTTCTACAGTATGCCATATCCCATTACTTTTTTCTCATACCTTGAGTCTTCAAGAGTTGCTAGCTGAATAATTTCTGCAAACTCAGTTAGATTCTAACGGTTTCCCTCGGAAGCTGAATGCAGAGCTTTAAGACCTCATGTGACTCGCTGTTTAACTGAACATTTCCCAGAAGCCTGTCATCTAAATCCTGCTTATTGAATAACACCAGGTTTCAGTTACCCCTATTAGCATAGCTCCAATAATCCGATGATGCAGAACTCAATACTGGACGCTGTGACTGCACCAGCCTGCCACAGTAGTTCCCTTACAAAAACAGAGTTTCAACTGCAGACCTACACCCAAGCCTCCAACCCCGTCATAAACAGTAATTAACAGTAACAAAGCTTTCTTTGGTCTACCACAAAACTGCTGGCCATTGCAACTACATATAAATATAAACGGCCAACATTTGCACATACACAGCATGCACAGTAACCAAAGCAGTTTGGATAGATTATCTAGAATGTTATTGCTTTTAAAGTTCATCCCCTGGCTCATTTGGAATAAACCTGCCCCTATTATGGAATTATTTCTTTTCATAGAAGCTGACACAGAATAATGGAACCCTGGCAGCTGTTCTCAACTCCTATTGTGTGGCAGCATTAGCCTTTGAAGAATACCATTTTATAATGCATTGTACTAATTAGATGTTTCCCCTGTAAGTGTTCAGCTAGAAAGATCCATCAACCTGTATAATCATTTCTCACTACTCTAAATATCCAAACCCTCTCTTTGTGCACATGAGGCCCATTCCGGGCAGCGCACGGTGTCTCATTTTCCTGTTTAATAAAGAGATGACAATGGCAATCTGTAGATGTATGCTCCCCTTAATTTAACGGCAGGGGAAACATTTGGCAGGTGCAATTAGTGGAACAAAGCAAGCGTTTGGTCTGTGGTTTATGATATCAACTCTCCTCCTGCTGCAGGAAAGGATACCTTGAAAATAAGTGAGGAGGAGAGAAGGGAACAAAGAGACCAAATGATTCAGCATGTCCCATGCCAGTACCCCAATTAACCAATTTATTAGTCATTAAAATTCCAAGACAATCATATTCAGAGGAATAAAAACCAACTTATTGCTTCTGCTGGTCTTGTGTTCATTCTTTGCACCATCCATCCTTTCCGAAGTGCAGTATGGTAATGCGAAGAGCTGTCAGTCTGTAAAGCTGTCAGTCTGTAAAGCTGTCAGACTCCAGCTGAGCTCAGCTAAATCCCAGCCAGGTTCCTCTTCCTTACCCTTATTTATCGGTTCCTTCTTCCCCTGCAGTTGTAATGATCCTTTAATAAAAGTCCTGTTGCTATAGATTGCTCTGGAGTGGCTGGTATAGTTGAGATCGGTCGGAGAGAGCGAGAGCTGAATGAAGCATTGCTACAACACCTTTCCTCGATAAGGACGGAAGAGAGGAGGGTAAAAAACGACTTCTGCACCCTAAACTTCATTTTAGGTTGATCCGCAATATGTGTGTGGTATGAAACCGGAAAATACGCTGCACACAGTTCAAAAGCCTCATCTTTTCTTTGATCACATACAAGAACTGTGAATCCGTTTCTTTGCAATAGCTACAGAGAAAGCAGTGCGTTAAGAGCCCTGGAGAAATTCAGCAGTGCAGAGTCTTCATACGGCTCTTTCCAGACATTGTTTAGCACATTGATCTGGGACTTGCTAAAGAAGCTTGGGTTGAGTGACAGACACGAGTCAAACACCCTGCAGATGAAACTGTAAAACTAATTGCAGGGGTCTGGACAACTAATGGAGTGATTTCCCATGAAATTGACTTAATCAAGCAGGGTGACCATCTAATATTGTATTGGCCTAGCAAGCTGGTCTTCCTGGAACAGGCGATGAGAGAAAGATAAAGCTGTCCAGGCTCTGCAAATATATACAGATGAACATGAGTGACCCATAATGACCACGGTAATATGAGCTTCTGGCTTTTGTTGTTGCAAATGCAACATCTATCTCTTCTGCCCAGGCAGCAGTCAGCATTAGGTTACATGTTTCTACAAATCAAAGTACCTACTAACAGTGTGGGTGCATTCAAATGTGCCTTTGTTCACAAAACAGGTATGTGACCTGCTGTGAGAAAGCCCAGCCAAAACACAACTACTTCCAATAAACATCACTTTCAATCAGAGGCCATTTAAAATAATCACTGTGGCATCAAATTGAAGATATACACTACTTTGGTGCTTTTATTGTAAGTGTCACAGCATCTTTTCTTTACAAGTCTTTTTTTTCTGGCTGATTGGATGAAAATGCAAGCCTGATGAAGATCAGATTAAGAGCTTTCAAACCATATAACCTCATTAGAAGATTCATTGTCCATTGGCATTAAAAGTCAAAGGTTCCTAACGGGGCTGAGTGCTAATTTGCATTCCTATCTTGTTGCCCTTTGAATGAATGCATTAGGGTTCCCATATATAGCAATTTACATCTGGTAACTGGCTTGGCGCGCTGACAAGAGCCATGAAATAATATGACATAACAGGTAAAAGATCCTGCTTTTCACTGTCAGCCTCTCAACCTTGCTGATATTACTCTTAATGCAAAATGCATAGTGGTTATAATACATTCATTTCGGGGACATTAAGGAGCGAGGCTGTCACCAGAGACCGTAGCACTAAAAGTCCAAATTAGCTATTAAAAAGCCCATTATATTTCAGGAGTAGTTCAAGCAAGGTTTGAAAGAATCACAGGGAACCTTACAATCTCTTGTGAGCTTCTGCCCACGTTGTGGAGCCTGTGTGTCACTCATTATGATCTACCATACCATACCATACCATACTATACCATACCATGCCATAGCATAGCATACCATACCATTCCATACCATACCATACCATACCATATCATACCATACCATAGCATAGCATAGCATAGCATACCATACCATACCATACCATACCATAGCATAGCATACCATACCATACCATACCATAGCATAGCATAGCATACTATACCATAGCAGAGCATAGCATACATTACGATAGCATACCATACCATACCATACCATACCATAGCATAGCATACCATAGCATACCATACCATAGCATACCATAGCATACATTACGATAGCATACTATATCATAGCATACCATTCCAATTTCATTTATATAGTGTCCTTCGTGTGCAAGCATCCCAGGGTGCTTTACAAAAATAAACAGCAGGCCAAAAGAGCTCCAAACTGCTCGCTAGTGAAAGGCCAAATCAAAGAGATCTGTTTTGAGATTATATTTAATAATACTGACAGACTCAGCATTACGGATACAATTTGGAAATGCGTTCTAAAGTGAAGGTGCTTAAACGCTAAAGCACCGCAGGTTTTTAATCGAGTTCCTGGACTTGCCAAGAGGCCGTCATTTGCCAATCTCAAAGTACGGGAATAAGTAACTGAAGAGCCTTCTAAGTGAGGAGCAGGGTTTTAAAATCAGTGCGCTGCTTCACGGGAAACCAGTGCAGTGACCTTAAAACTGGGAAATACAGCAAACAGACTTAGTGTGTGTAAGTATGCTTGCTGTGGTGGCAAGTGGGACATGATACTGGTCATCATTAAGCTTGATTGCTGACAGCGGGCTGGAAGAACTCGATTTCTCTGATTCGCGCTGATAGGAGAAGTTACCTAACAAGTGTCAAAACGCAAGAGGCTCCGAGAGCAGAAAAACCATTCGGCTTTTTCTCTGGCCATTAAGCACCCTGAAGCTGTCTTTAGAGCTTGGATCGTTACTAGGCACCTGGGAGTTTTAATCACCACAGGAAACATTATAACCGTATGCAAAAATTGCCCAGGTACATGGAAACATATTTAAAAACCTGATCACACTGATGGGCAGCTTCACGTGAACTAACAGGAATGCAGTAGAGCACACATTCCTCCCCTAGTAGCAGGAAGCACAAATGTTTTGGCTTCTCTTTAATAATTTGAATGAACTGAAATAAAACCGAGAAGGTTCGTACTATTAAAGACAAGCTGGCAGAACATGAAGCAAAGTACAATAGCTACTGGATGGTACAAAGGTAAACTCCGACCAAGAAATAGATTGAAGGTGCAGTTATAAGGTGTAGCTAGCAGTGGCGCTATATGCTATGAGGGAAGTATCAGCCAACTTGGCATCATGGCATTGTCATCACTGTAATGGATTGCTTGGTTATGCTTTTACAAGAAACAAAGCACGCACTCAATCATCAAAACAGCCTTCTTCTATGATATTCCAGACTGAGAGTAAAGGGAGCTGTGACCAATTCCCCTCAGCAACCAACACAGTGCAAGCTGACAAATATAGTAGATGTATGTGCGTGTGTGTGTGTGTGTGTGTGTGTGTGTGTGTGTGTGAGTGTGCGTGTGTGTGTGTGTGTGTGTACGTGCGTTAACCTGTTAATGGCTGGTGCAGAATACCTCATTAGAAATGGCAACCAAAACATATTTTTAGGTTTGTTTTTGAAATTTTAGATCTTTAGAAATCCAAACAAATCACAGCGGCCAACGTGCATTGGGAAAATGTATAACTGTTGCTTTAAAAGTTTCCAAATGCAGCCTTTGTTCTTGCAATAAATTAAAAACAGACACTAAATGAGTGAAGCCAATAGAGCTGGCTGAATACGTCTGATTCACTGCATTCGGCGGACTGCATTAGTCCAGGATAAAAAAAAAAAAAAAAACGATTTCCCCAAATTTAAGTAAATATTTACACCTCTCACACCTCTCATCGTCATTTTGTTCGTCATTGTGCGATTGCACACAAAAACCCAATAATAGGCATCCATTTGTTTCTCATTTAGCCTGGCTTTTCCCTTTGCTTGAGATGAGGCGTGAAACCAGCATGTAAATGTGCAGAAACATTGCACATTAAAAATAAATACCTTGTGCAGCTTCTCTGTCTGATATGACATGGCTTGCTCACGACACTGGAGGGGAAAGAAGTCGATTGGACGTTTCCTTCGTGTATTCTGCTTCAATACCCATGTGCTCATTGTTGTTTACAGATAACAACCAAATGAACCAAAGTCTAATTAGAAAAGGATGAGCAGTTTGAGGTTCATTTATCCATGTATTTAACCACAGCAACTGACACGTCTTGCTAAGTCTCTGCAATTCAAGCAGCCTGCGTGTGTGTGTGTGTGTGCATGTGTGTGTGTGTGTGTGTGTGTGTGTGTGTGTGTGTGTGTGTGTGTGTGTGTTTGAAGCACACAGGAAATCAATTATTTTGCCTTCTGATTCGTGCAAGACTCAGCAGATGGTCTTCCCATTTGCCATTGATTTCCGTTTTCTGTATAATTTGCTAAACCAAACTCAATTTTCAACTGGGGAAACTCTTCTGATGTCTCAAAGCACGGCTCTGTAATTATTTGTGTGCGCTAGAAGTGGCAGTCGTGTTTTTTATGTATGGTTGTAATGTATGTTTACAACACACCATTATTTCTAGTTTCAACCGAATCTGTTCTTCTATACCAGCTATTGTATACAATGAAATGTTATGTATTTCCATTGTACTGCATGTACTGTAGTAATGTAAATAGGAAACCCTAGCTGGATGAATGCAGAGTAAAAGAGCAGCTGAATTAAGATTCGCCACGGTTTAGATCATTAAACTAGACTCCCGGGCATTACTTAAGTTTAAAATACAATCTATGTGTTCTCCAGGCTGTGCTAACACTAATGCGTTCTAATCTACACTAGAGCGTTTTATAGTTATGTATTCTATTCAAGTGTTGCCCTCAATTTTGCCTGTAGTAAGATCTCTCCTTGAGCATTCACTGTTACCGTCTTCATGGTTTTTTTTTTGTTAGGTTCGTTTAGCCAGGTCAGGAGTGAGGTTCAATCTGGTGAGTCTCCTTGCAGTTATCAAAGGCTGTCTGCCTGGGAGGGATGTGAACTGTGAAAGCAACATTTCAGATTCTACCACAAAAAGAGAAAACAAAAAATGGCGAAAATAAAGTTTTCCTTTATGGCAGCTGGTATTGCGAAAATATTTACAGAGAAATACACTCTAAAAAATGCGTGCATCAGTTCAGCGAATTTATATTGTAAATGTTGCAAAAGTATTTAATAACGGTTGCCAATGCTTGTATTTTCCAACTAATTACCTTTAAGAAATTTGAAGTTGGTAGGTATTAAATAAATGGAATAAAACATGTTAATTACTCAACACAAAACAATGCGGTCCCTAGGTTTCCCTTGTTTGTACAATTTATGACTTTCAATCAATAACTAAAACTCACCTGTGTTTGTAAGCGATTATTTGTCTTCCCTTTCTTTTATACTGTGGTGATATAAAATCATTTTAATTTCACTTAGTCACCTCTGCAGTGAACTGTGCAAAAAAGATTGACACATTAAGCAGGTTGGAACTATGCATAATAACATTGTAATGATGTGTAAGTACACATGTATTTAATAATTAACTACCATGTTAATACACAGTAATTAGAGACACTTAAGGTAGAGTGAATCCAGCTAATGTTACAGTGGCAAGCATGTGTATTTGTACACACTGCACACTTTCCCAGACTGCTTACAAGAATCCCCCTTGACGTTGGAATATGAGAAGCGGCACCCTCCTAGCAGACCAGAAGGATGTAGAGTGTGTTGCTGCTCGCATTCCCCTGTATTACCACCGTCGGCAATGCAAGGTTTGGAAAATGTGTCAAGGGTGTCTGCTTTGCAGTTGCAACAAGTAATCATTGTCTGGGTTTATGATGCTGCACCAAGGCGCCCGACCTGGTTTAATTTAACATCTCCGTCCTGATAGTATAGAGGCATTCTTACAGAGAGAAGTGTGTTTTAGTTTATTGAGTTTAGGGCTGACAGTGCTGGTGGTGCGGATGCTTTAAAATAAGGGTCTGTTCATGCAGAACTAATGGAAGGGTCAGAGTGTTCCCTATTACTGTGAGGGTGAGTGCATGGACCAATCTGCAAAAAAACCTGCTTTTCACAACATTTTTGGCTTTTGTTGCAGTTGCTATTACTGATGCCTTCTGCTTCAATTGTACCGCATATAAGCACAGGTACTTGCATTAGCACCCAACTGCACCCTATTGATGTAGGATTATGCGCTTATATACCTGGTAATATGGTAATGCAAAATGTGGGGAATGCTTGACATATTGACAGTTATCTACATTTAATATGAATTCAGTAGGAATGCATGGAATTTACACAGCACACTTTTCATCTTTATGCTCATTGCATGTTGTGTGAATGAGTGGTCATGTGGCATGACAATGCCTCTGGGGCATTGAACATTCAGCTTGTCATCGCAACACTGAACTTGTGTGAGCTGCTGTGATCATAAACAGGGGACTGCTTTAATCTGGGATCGCAGGGTCCAAATACCACACTGTAAATGGGTTAATCTCATAGTAAATTTGGACACATGTGACCCCCCCAAAATGTATTGCATTTTAAGTATTGTGATGGGGTGTATATGCAGTCCCAAAATTATAGGGCACTTGGACCATGGCCTTCCTGAGAGAGGTTGTTGCCCACAGTTCCATGGAGTTGTGGGATACATTTTAGCTTCATTGTGGGCGGAGTTGAGGGCAGGCTACTTGATTGGCAGGGTTAAAAAATGTAATAGATTGATTAAACCCTAACAGTCATTGTGCTTTTCCCTCAACAAGCCAATCTCCCAGGCTATACAAACCTGTAATTTGTTGGTAGAAAATACGTTTCTTGTGTTGCTAGTGGGGGAAAAGGACTAGCCTTCCCCACGCCAATCATAGACGGAGCAGAGACAAAAAAAAATGTCAAGCTGAGTTCGAGCTCCAAGGGGAATTAGGCTTTTTGTTTGTTTCTGAAGAACTATTTTGTATTCTTAAAGGCTACAGACTCAATGTGAAATGCCATTAGTAGTTTATAATTGCTCTATACAGTGGCTTTAACAGATTGCAATCCGCCCTGTGGAATTAGATTCAGTGTGATTTGGCAAATGCTGTGCAAGCAAGGGGCCGAACAGTCCTGTCTTGTTCACTTTCCAGCGTTCCAGTATTTTCTTCTACTTGGCTGCATGGTGAGAAAAACTAAAAATAAGCACTCCTTCCAATATGACGTTTATATTTTATTTCTGCACAACAAATCAATACAACTGAATTCGGAAGGGGAATAAAGATTTTGAGACTGGGGTAAAAAAAGACTAGAAATGAGATACACTGCTAAACACAGTGTGCAGTTAATGCTGCTGGCATTCTATTGACTTGGAAATGAAAACAGGGGTTGAAATGTAGGCTGTTGAAATCAATATAAAGTACTGTAGCTCTGAATCAAACTTGTAATTATAGTTTACTGTGGTAAAATATAGTAGTTAAAACAAGCCAATTTAATAGCTCACTAACCCTCACCCTCATCCAGACCCTGACCCTGACCCTGACCCTGGCCCTAACCCTCACCCTAACCCTCACCCTCACCCTAACCCTCACCCTCACCCTCACCCTAACACATTTTAAGAAGTGGCCAGTAATACAAGCCTTAACCCTGTGGTTAAAGCATAGTAAAGACAAGGGAAAAAAAACCCCACACACTAACTTTTTAAACCAGTATCATTGAGTCAAGCCATTGCTCCCTTGACTTTCTTTAACCATTTTTTTTTTCAAGCTGCATCAATTTTCTTGATGTTCATGCAGTTTTGAACAGACCTTTGGAAACACAGTGGGTTTTTTTACCTTCTAAAATGAGTTTTTTTTTAAAATTACCCCTTGTCTAATCATGCACATGAATATTCATGGTCTCTCTGGAGCTGACTCCTGTATTTAATTAAATTGATCGTTCCAAGACGTGATTAATAGAACTCAGATGCATACAGAAGGCTTGTCGAAGGATGGAGGAATACGTGAAGAGGTGTGAATAGCTGAAGACAGAATTATTTAGGTTGGTCGGTGTCAGCATTTTTGGCTGGTTTATCCAATCATTTTGAAGACTTGGTGATTCAAGTCCAAGTTAGTCCAAGTCAATTGATCAATAGTCTACAGACAAGAGCTGGGAAAGCACCTAATGAGCTTGTTCCTTTGGCAACAACAAGCTGGTGTAAATAGACTTTTCCAGAACTTTCTAATAACCCCTGCCTCATTCTGGTTTCACCTTTGAAAACCCTGAGTAAATATCAAGCATGCCAGTCCACAGCCCACTCTCAGGGAGGTTGCTATGGAGATGTTGGAATGCTTGGCCTACTTCCCAAACAGGCGACTCGTACAGACGGCACAAGAAAGGGCAACAAGATGGGAATAAAAAAGTGATTAAAATACAGTAGTTGGGTCCAAACTTTCTCTCAGGAGGAGGGGAGACTGGTTGGTTAGAAATTCTTGAGAGGTTTCCAGAGAAACAAGCTTCGCTTTTCAGACATTTTCCATGTTTTGAAGTGGCTAGATCAACGCCGTCGCTTACAGCTGAGATGCCTCTTTTCAAATCTTTCTTACAGAACCCTGACAATAACCAGCTGCTTTGCGGGTGATGCAGAGTAAAGCTTTGTTTGAATCATTTATTTTTCTTACAGATGGATGCTATTATTTTATAGCAAGTTATCTTGCTGTAATTTACACCAACTCACAAACCCAAGCCATGACATTTCTGTAAAGCACTGGTTTCCAGTTAGTAACCGCGCTGCTTGAAAGAGTTGTTGACATTGCTTTGTGTATTCCTTGTTTTGATCTGTATTTGCCATGTCTAAGGCTGTATTCTTCTCATGGTTATCAAGGTATATACTGCATTTAGGTACTTGGGTTTGCTTCAAGTAAATGATCAAACACACTGTATAGAGCTGCACGTTTTCTTTAAAATGTCTTCAACCCAGCTGCATCAAAGATCGGAAACTGTAGCACTGAGCAGTGGAAACATATTGTTTGTCTCTACCAGTCCTCTGAGAATAAACAGATTCAAAACTCAGTGCAACAGGCTAGCCGTGTGGGTTTGTGCATTCGCTGCTGAGTGACAGGCAGGAGATCGAGACGGAGGTTATAGTTGATACGCCCCGCAGGCGAACAGGTTTTATTTGCACTGACAAACACTGAACAGCTCACGTGACACTACCAGCAATGGTAGCGCACGCAGCATATACATGCGAAGGTACAAAAGCTAAATAAAACACTGTACAAAAAACTATAAAATAAAAGGTGCCATGAAAACGGAGTGCGCTACTCCCAAAAGCATGGAGGAGGTCCTGCTTATTCACCTCGCTATACTGAAGGGAATCTAACATCCCTGAACTAATCTTTACTCTATAAACAACCACCACTCACCCGGTCGGTCAGCGGTTTCCACTTGCTTACTCTTCCGTATCCAGCCCTGGTTCACACACACAGCCATCGGAGAATTTCAGCTTCTTTACGTTCTGATCCCGGGTGACTGTCACAGCGATCAGATGTTTACAGCAAGGTGTTTAAGTCTCTTTGTCCGGGTAGCGGACCTACCTGCTGATTAAGTTCCACACCTGGTAATCACACACAGCAGGCAGGCTCTCCCAGGAGCATCAGCTACTTCATTAATTATTTACAATAATTAATTACAATAAAGGTACACAACCCTGTTTACAATATTTACACACTCTTCATCTGCAGGGCTCCTGCCTTGACAGACTCAGTAATCACCCTATTCAAGGATTAGGAGCCCCAAGTCCCATGTTTCCAGAGTTGGTATTTGAGTGTCGTTGTTACAGATGCAATGGAGAGGTGGAGATGTGGCATTTCAAACTGAGCGTTTAACTCTTCAATCCTTACTTCAAGCAGGAATCCTGCTCGGCAAATATCACCATCTGTGTGACTTACATCCCAGCAGCACTACAGCACTAGTACTTGAACTGGAGTGGGAAAAGGACCATTATCTTCTTAGCCATAGACATGCTTCAATAACCTAAAGGAAAAAAAAGAACCTGACTTACATTCACAGTCTGGGTATAGCTACTGAAACATGTGTGGCTGTGCTGCTGCTTTTACACATGAATGTATCTGATGGTGTTGGTTGTGTTTGTGTGTGTTTCTAGTCTCTGTTGAAGGACTTGTGTTTTTGATTAGCTTTAATTAGTTTTGATACACAAGTACATGTGTACAGGGCTTTGGAATGAAATGGCTGAGGCAGGTTTAGGGAGATATAAGAAGATTAAAAAATACAACAGAAACAATAACGGTCTTCTGGGGATAATAATCTATTAAGCCATTCATTTATACTTGAGCTTGTTGGCAGCTTACACAGAAATCTATCTGCTAATCGTTATATTACTGCGCCAGTACTGAAGGGGTCAATGGACTGATTTGAGGTATTTCAAACTGAAGGCAAGATATAAGAATTCATGGCAGTTAAAGAACGAGATAGTGAAATCATCTTGTCCTATTTACCAAATCGACCCGGATTTAACATCATAGCAGAATTCCAAATCAATCACTGCTATTTGCAGGGATTTTGTTTTTTTTTTCTGTGGGAGATGTAACGAAAGAAAACAAATCAATGTGACAGGTGGCAAAACTTTTTAATAAGGATCCTCAACATACCATTGGTTGCATATGTCAATTTGCAATTTATAGTACTGCAGTGTATTTGTTAACACTGTGTGAAATAACTTGGATTGTGTTCAATAACAGAAACTTATATATATATATATATATATATATATCCTTTTTAACAGTACTCATACATTCCATAGCAAATCTCACAGTGTGTTTCTTTGCAGATTAAGAAGAATTAAATAGTATATAAAGCCTGGTTTTTAAACTGTTTCAAAGATTAATGGATTAGCTGGTTACAAACCGCCTGCTTCACACTGTAGCTACTTTAAGTTATTCTTTAACTGCACTAAGGGTGTGTGTGCTCTCCTTCTCTCTCTCTCTCACACACTCTCTCTCCATTCCTCTCCCTCACTGCATGTTGTCATGTTTAAATACCTGCATATCATAATACAAGGGTGATCACTCATTGTATATAATCCTGAAATGAAAAGTTATGAATATTGGATATTTATTATTGATTTAAAAAAATAAAAAAAATGAAAACAAATAAGACAAGGCTTGCTGTCAATAATCAGGTCAAATTCCATTCATTTCAGTTAAACCCAACCAGGCAACTGTCAATGTTAGTTAATGATAATAACAAATTGCAATTTAAAATACCTCAACATCAAAACTGACATAACACATACAGTACACAGCTTCATGGATACGAGAAGCGTGATACAAATCAATAAGGCAGCATTATTATTTCAAGCACTTGAAGTACACAATAAGGCCACCCTGCTCACAGAGCTTGTTGTGTTGCTATTTCCTCCAAGGCTACAGACAGTAACTGTTTTCGGGATGCATATGAAAGTGGAAGAATTATTGCAAACCTGGTCTTTGGTTTGTGCCAACTGACAGAGAAGCAGACACCGCTAACCCCGTGCTTTAAAATCCCAGTCCAGCAACAGGAGCTTTCCTTGTAATTGCTCCATTTATTTTACATAACAAAAAATTACAATGGTGGATTTGCACAGATCATTTTTGCTGTTGACACGTTTATTCTGTCTGACTATGGTTAAGCATAGTGTTTATATGATGTGAGTTACTTCTTTTGATTTTACAAATTTGCAAAGTTTTGTGTCATTATATTTGTCACAGATTTGGGCAGTTAAAAAAATGAGAAGTGATGTCTATAATTTATAATTGTTCTATTGAAAAATATAAATTAAAGTAGAGATTCAGCTTTATAATGAAGCGTCAGATTATTACATAACATGCATAAAATGAAAAATAACATGCACAAACTAATTTCATACTTTGAGAAAAGTATTTGGGCAATCAGCATATTTCGTATGAAACCCATTCGTTGCTAATTGACAATTATCATGATTGAAAACCAACACAGGATGATAATTATAGAATAAATAAATGCATAATCAAGTGCTGAAAAATAAATTGGAAATTTGTGATTCAAAAAGCAATGCAAATGCTTAAAACTAAAGAGTGCAGCAGCAATCTCAAAATGACAGTGATACAACTAAACGACAAAGGAGAAACTGACAGAAAAATAGCACTGTGTGGGCTATTATTGACTAACACAGGAGAACAGAAACTACTGCAACTAGCTCCAGGTGTGGAAGACCAAGGAAGATTTCTGCAAAATCTGGAAGAAGAATCGTTTGAGCACCCTGGCAAAATCCTTGGATTACTGCAAAAGACTTGCAGATACAATGGAGAGAAGGTGGTCAAGAAATTCACAACCAAGATGCAAACCTTTGTTAAAAACAATACACAAAAGAAAGCGATTGGAGTTTTCCATTGAATACTTGAAGCCTGATGATTTCTTTAACCAAATTTTATGGTCAGATGAATCCAAAATAAAATGTTTTTCACCAAGAAAGCAATAATATGTTTGGAGGAAGAGAGAAGAATTTAAAGAAAAGTTCATCATGCCCAGTGTTAAACATGGTGGAGGTTGTGTGATGGGATGAGCTTGTTTTTCTTCCTCAGGCACTGGCGACCTTTGTATTGTAGAAGGATCAATGAATGCTGCAAAATATCAAGACATTTTGCACTCTCATTTGTTATCCAGAAGGCTTATTGACGGAAGTTTGTGTTCCAGCAAGATAATGACCCTAAGCATTCTCTGAAGTCTACAAAGGAATTTCTGAAAAAGGAAGATTACAGCTATGGATTGGCCATCTCAGTCCCCAGACTTGAATCCCAGTCGATTGCAGAACTCAAAGCTGTATGTGTTGAAGACTGGGCAAAAGTATCTCTGGAAAGATGCCAGGAACTGGATTCAAAATACAAAAAAGACTGTAAGCTGTAAAGGAAGCAAAGGGTGGGCACACAAAATACTAATGTAAGGGTGCCAGAAAACTTTTGTCAAAGTATGAAATTCGTTTTTGCATGTTATTTTTCATTTTATGCATGTTATGTAATCATTTGTTGTTTTATTATAAAGCTGAATCTGTACTTTAATTTATATATTTCAATAGAACAATTAGAAATTGCAGAAATCCCTTTCTTTGTGGTCTTTGTCATTTTTTAACTGCCTAAATACTTCTGTCTGTGACTGTATATGTATATCTGTATATCTATCTCTCTATCTATCTTAGATAGATAGATAGATAGATAGATAGATAGATAGATAGATAGATAGATATTTTGTTTTAATGATAGAAACAAATAAAAAAGTATTTTTTGTTTCCTTTTTAAAAAGTAATCTGTGTATCTTTTTGCATGATATAACCCTAATCATAATCCTGATCCTAACCCTTTTCTGATACAATTGTGTACTTACATATATCTTGCAAAAAGATTCACAAGTCAAGTATATTGCATCTATGCATAATAGCACTGTAATTATGTGTAAGTACACATGTATTTACTATGTAACTACTGTTAGAGTAATTAGAGCCTATAGCCAGAGGAGCAGCTTTGTGCAGGTGTGAATTACCAGACTTATCTTGACTAATGTATTCTTCCTGTTGTGTAGCATTGATGTGTGTCCTCAAGAGCCACGCTGGTAACCACTCCAGACACAACCCCCACTTCTTCCCCGCCCGCAGTGCCTGTTTCATTTGCTCAGCGTTTCTTGCCTTTAAAGACTCCTCCTAAATAAAACCCAATTAGCGTGTTTGCTCCTACAGTAAACACAGGGCAGGGAGCTGGGAATCATCGATTCATCTTCAGGTGGTGACAGTTGGCAGCGTCCTGCAGCTACTAAATAAGGCACAGTGCCAAAGGACTTGAGTGTTCACTGTATCTGGGAGCAGTGTAAGAGGGGGGAGCACAAGCAAAGCCACAGTGCACCGCGGACAGCAGCACCCTTTTGCCAAGATGAAGGCATTGCCTGCAAGCTTCCAGAAGATGTTTTGCACCAATTCCAGTAACTTTCAATGCATTGGAAATGTAACACATGGTTTGGGTATAGTACAGGATCACAAGTTTTCAATTCAAAATGTTTTTGTTTTTTTTTGTCATGTTAAATTCAGATAATCTTGACCCCTGCTGGTGAGACGAGATATAGCAGAAATGCTCTCAATTAACTCTTTGCTCAAATTGATGCAATCCTATTTTATCATAGGTTGGCTTTGGGAGGTAGTTGTGGAGAACCCAGACTCCCCCAAGTAATAACTCCCCAAGTAAGCCCCCGCATTACAGATACCTACTGCATACACAAGTTTAAGCTCATACTGCAGTTCTCTCTGCTCCTTGTGCTCCGTCTTTCGGATGAGATGTAAATGTAAGTGACTCTGCAGCTGATGCATAGTTCACACACCCTAGTCTCTGTAAGTTGCCTTGGATAAAGGCGTCTGCTAAATAACAATAAGAAAGGCATGCATACCCACCCATATTTAAACAGATGCATTAATTCACATATACACAACACACAGTTGCACATATGCTTCCATGAACATTCATGCACACTAGGGATGAAAATAAAGTGCTTTTGAATCTTTAATAAAAATGAAGGCAGAGTGAGCTGGAGCTGCCAGCCATTCATCTTTCCCTTGCAGCGTTTGGCAGCCTCCAGAGCTACTACTGCAGGCGGGGTGCCAAGAGACCTGAGTGTGAACATCAAAAACACAGCATTAAAAATAGCTTTCTGAACGCCACTGTATGTTACTGTAGAAACTGAAATCTGCTCTCTATCCAATCTGCCTTGAAATGGGACAGCTGCCTGAATGATCCAGCAATGTAGGTCAATCCAAACAGCCAGAACTAACTGAATTCAGACTAATCGATTTACTCTTCACAGCCCCGTTACCCCCAGATGAAAACCACTGGAGTTTAATTGCGTAACAAACAGAGTCAAGAGCGACGCTGTACGGGCTGGAAATATTAGTGCTGACTTTAGTAAATGTACTCTTCTTGTTTTTTTATATCCACCTGATATTGTTTTCTGTTTCATATATCGCATCCGGTCTCAGAATCAGTGTATGTAAGAAATGCCACATAGAGCAAGTGTGGAACTGTGTTTCTTACATCCGCATTGCAGGGGGAGAGGTTAATGGTTACACTCTGGTGTACATAAAGTGTTTAGAATTTAGACATGATTATGTGAGTTCTGTTGGGGCCATGGGGTGCTTTAAACTTTTACTGTAAGTCTTAAAAATAGCCAGGATGTGAGAGCAACAGGAATAATACAAGCCTACTAGTTGAGAGAACTGGTGTCACTTAACTGCATTTGAACTGATCTGAAACTGCTGGTTTTGCCCTTGTTCAGTACCAGCATTACTATATTCAAGGGATATTACTGTAAACTGGAGGCAAAATGTCATTACAGTATTAATTCTGATAGATATTCAACACATTACAGACACCACCCTCTGGACATTTTTCTGACAAGTGTTACTGCCAGCGCTTACAATTAAATGGACTCATCCTGATACTGATAAAAAAAAAAAAAGCAACGGATTGGCACAGGATTAAAGAGCCAGATCATCTTGTGACCACTGAGTTCAAGAAGACTGAATACAAGACCTGTCAACAACTGATATATATATGTGTGTGTGTGTGTGTGTGTCAGTGTGTGTGTCAGTGCGTGTGAGTGCTTGTGTGTGTGCGTGTGTGTGCACTTGTGTTTATATTACATACACTGTGGAAACTAAATAATAATGTTATAATACTGCAGCTGTTCAGGTTTGCTTATGGGAGAGTTTGTTTTTTTTCTACCCAGCCAGTTCTGCAGTAATACCTCCAGTTCTTCATCTCCCACACACCAGAAAGGGGACCATAACCCAGACACATTAACAGCAAGATGCGACATCCTAATGAGGCCGGCTGGAGCAAGTTATCTGTTTAATAGATGTCTGGCTATAGCCGTGCAGATTGTTTAACAGAGTGAAAAGCATATTTAATGCTGACTGCTGTCTCTCGTATTGCCAATTTAGCTGCTAATACTGCAAGCGCAGAGTGTTGAGATGTAAAAGGCTTCTGAGCAGTGGCAATACAAACTTGTTTAGTGATTTTGACAGACAGATGCCCATGCACACCACATCGCTGCCGCTACGAATTAGCACATACATTACCGGCCAGCCTCATCTCAAATGTTTTCATAACAGTAAAAATAGTACAAATCTATGGTATTGAAAATAACTAACTGCACGTCTGCATTTTATCTTCATCCAAACCATAAAACGTGATGCTTAAACACATTCCCATCTGCCATTGCTTACATTTATATACTGTGTGGGTTCAAAGCCAGCGGAATTCAATCGCTTTTTTTGTTTGTTTGTTTGCTACAAGTCAAATTGCTTTGCTAGATTTGGAGCAATTAAATGGCTTACCACTAGGGTGACAGCAGGTGTCTGATACACTTTATAAAACCTTCATATTGTTACAGGTATTGTTTATGGCTTGTTCTTTTAAATGTAAATTAGATCCAAGTGCAGCAAAAGAAATAGGAATTGATGCAACATTTTACGATAAGGGAATCATGAATGCAAAGTGCACCACAGTGTTTGTGTTGAAGTTATCCCTATAGGAGTGCTGCAGTTGCACTTGTAAAGTTCACGCTGGGTTGTTTCGTAATGCTGCTCAGATGGGGTGACGACCTTGGGCACGCTGCCTTGTTGCAGTACCCTATAGATCACCATATAGGTGAGCAGCCGAGAGCTGAAAGGAGGCATTTTTAGGAGAACATTCAAGGTAGCAATCTCGGCAGGGGGCTGTCCTGTGCACCTGAAAATTCAGAAGAGCTGCGGAGAGGGGAAAAAATGATTGGACATTCTGAACTGCAGTTAAAATAATTGGAAAAAAAAATTCTGTTATAACACCCTTCTGTTTAGTTCTTTTAAAAATGATGCACTGTGCGTGTACAATGCTGCTGTCCCTCAACTTAACGAGGGAAGCAAAATCTATGAAGCAACAGTCCTGTCCTTTCTGGGCAGCCAACTCACAGCAACACAAGAAGGTCACACTCATCTCTTCCCTTGGCAAATCTGGGCTGCACAATAATTAAACCAGCTGCGAGGATGATTAAAGAAGGGGAATTTCAGCTGCCTGCCTTCACCAAGTTTGACCTACTTTTCAACCCAAAAAGTGAGGAGGAGAGACGGAGGTTCCATGCCTGCTGGCCTCTGGGTACAAGCTTGGATGAGCGCCAGGACCGTAACAAGTCAGCCGATTACAATGTCATTATTATTTCTGACAAGCTGGAAGAAATGATTCAGCCTCCCTTTTTTCACAAACAAATGTTGCTGATTGCAAACGCGCTGCAGCACTGCAAACTGGATTCCAGAGGAATTGTAATGACAGAGAATGTACAATATGCTGTTCTATTCTGTAAGCGCTCTTTAATTAGACTGCTTTGATCACACTAACCCAGCTGATTTCACGAAGCAGTACACACTTACCAAAGCGAGCACCCTTCAAGGCTCCTTTTGATTATACCTGCAGCTGATTCCATTAAGCAGTTCCATTTCCTGGTCTGCCAATAGGGGGCAGCACTCTACACTCCGACTGAAGTCAAGGCACTGTGGTGATGTATTTAAATCAGCTAGTCATGCACTATGGGCTTTATTTCCAAAGTGTTTACTCCTGTCTTTAATTAATTAATTATGTTTTGCAAGAGATAAAACGCCTGTTCGTTTTACAAAACTAGATTCGAGTAACTAAGGTATACATTTCAAGTTCTATTCAAGGCGTTTCGCTTTTCATTTCGTGACATTAACAAGATTTTTTTTTTCTCCTTTTTAAAAAAAAGAAGTTAATTAAAGAATGGAGGAAACGCTTTGAAAATACGGCCCTAGTCGTCTTAAGTGATAAGCTCAAAAAAATGTTGAATGTGCACTGAGGACTGTAGCTTTAAGTTCCAATGTGTTCTTTGCAATGCAGTTAGCTGGTATGCTAAAGAAAAAAGAGTTGCTGGGCCAGTCAACCTGCTGTTTGGTGCATGGGTTTAATTTCCCATCCTGTTGGCTTATAGGTGCTCCCCCTGTCCCAACTCCCACCCCTGCACACCCCAGTAATAGCATGAGGTTATGAGGTGAGACATTTATATTATTAGTCATGGTTACACTTAGTGTCTCTAATTACTGTGTATCTGTATAGCTGTTACCTAGTAAACACTAAACCTAACCTTAACTCTAACCCTGCCCCCATCCCTAACCCTTTTGTGATACAATTATGTACTTACATATACCGTGCAAAAAGATAGGGATAGGGTTATATCATGCAAAAAGATTTACACATTAAGTACATTGTAACTATGCATAATAACATTGTAATTATGTGTAAGTCCATATGTATTTACTAAGTAACTACTATGCAAATACACAGTCATTCAGTGTTACCATAGTCCTCTTATAAGATGCATATAATCACTTGAAATGCTCACAATCTGGGGGTCTTTAAATCTCACTAACCAGTAACTACAGAAGCAGTTTTCGCAGAATCTTGCTGCCCCGCATGGGATGTCTTGCATTCCTCTGCTTAAGGTTTTCTCACAGCATCAGCTGCTGGAAATAGCCACATTGTAATTTGTTCTTTCACCACAGGGCAGAAAGAACGCTTTCAAAGAAAAATAATACTACAGCACGGGGTTGGTTTTTCAGAGTTGGACACTTGACTTTTAATTGACTTTTAAAAGTAGTTTCCAGCGTGATAGATTTCAAAAAGCAGAACGGTCGCATTCAATGCTTTTGTTTTACCTATTGACTGCATTCCAAGTGCAGAATGCATCCTGATTAAAAACGAACAAAACAAATATAAGCATGACGATAGAACCAGAACACCAAAAAAGACCACATGTAAATACCACCAACACGTAAGGACAATTAAAAACAAAAAAACAGACAGGTTTAATTTGCACTTTCAGAATTGCATGTCACAGTTTCTTAAGATATACCTTGTGAACCAGTTATCTGATTGGTGGACAACACTAAGATGTTTATTAAGAAAATCCAACCCATTTCAATTTTTTAAATCTATTAGGCCTTTAAGTAACATGATAACGTAGCGCGGAGAGACAGAGATTCCTAGTACATTATCACAGAAAAAGCACGTCCCTATAGTTCTTTCCTGAAGCACAGGTCACTAAATAAAATATAAAAAAATATTTTAGTACTGCAAAGTAGCTATTATCAAACCAAAACCATTGTATCTTACAGCTACACAACTAAAGACTCTTTAAGGGTTGGTTAATGCTTAAATGTGTAATGAAAGAAGATTGCAGGTTACACACAATGCAAGTGAGAGATTCAAGTATTTTTTTCCATTACAGTCTTCAGTGCAAGCTGCAATCAGACGAGAACAACTCTCCTCTTCTGGGACCGTCTCTGCAAGCTCACGATTACTGCGACGCTTGCAAAGCTGTTGTCATTTTCACTTTCCCAAAAAGGAAATCAAGTTTTAAAAAAGTCGAGAATTGAGCGTTGAGAGTCTGCTGCCAGTTTGCGAGGAATATGAAGGATTTGCAAGTGCTAATCTTTGACATAATGAAAAACCACTCAGATTCAAACCGGCCTCTTTTTTTATTTCATTTTTTTTTTTTAAAGTGAGGTCTAGACGCTGATTACCCTGTATTGGACGGATTGTGTCTTTGCTGATTGAGAAACAGAAGTTTATTTATTTATTTATT
The DNA here is from genome assembly GCA_030684275.1 of Acipenser oxyrinchus oxyrinchus. Classification (NCBI taxonomy): domain Eukaryota; kingdom Metazoa; phylum Chordata; class Actinopteri; order Acipenseriformes; family Acipenseridae; genus Acipenser; species Acipenser oxyrinchus. The sequence continues at coordinate 2,115,113 of CM060274.1, read as the reverse complement.
TATTTATTTATTTTCATTGCTAGTCATAAACATTACCAGGGTATTATTCAAAATAACATTTATACAATTCAGCAGTTTTACAGATTTTCATGTTTGTGCAGGTATATAAAGCTACCATGTGATATTCCACTTCTTTAGTAAAAGATGCAATATTTGGTTTTATGCCTTTATATTTGCATTTGTGGCTATGATGCTTAGCCTGTAATGTAAAAAAATATTATCAAGAAATCCAATTTTGTTAAAAGTGAAGTGGAAGATCACATCATGCACAAGACTTGTTAGTTGAGTGGAAAGCTTGTGGGACAGATAGCTTGAAAGACCTTTCCAGAATCGACAGGTCATATCACATTGATAAAACAATACTTTAATATGCTTTACTATTCCTCCTTGTAATTTACAATGCTTGTCTATGCTTTAGCATGCCTTCACTATGCTTTATTACTCTTTGCTATGCTTTACTATGAGACACTTTTATAAGGGTTGTTACAAGATACAACACAATTAAACGCTCTTTACTTGGAAACTTACAAGTTACACAAACCCTTAAAACACTACCTACCTACCTACCTACCTACCTACCTAACTAACTAACTAACTAACTAACTAACTAACTAACTAACTAGCTAACTAACTAAGTAACTGACTAACTAACTAACTAGCTAACATAACAAATAGATCCATTGACTAAATGTTTATGTAAAATTGTCCAAACTAACATAAAATGTCTCCTTCATAACTGTATACACGGTATATATGAGGCAGTCAGTGGTCTAACACGGCCACCTTTCACCTGGGTTACAATACTCTTTTGTCCATATATCTACCCACACCATTTGTCTTGGGTGATCTATTAATAATGCTTGCTTTTTTATTTGTATTTTTACGTTCTTCTTCTCTTGTTGGTTAGAAAGGTCTCTCTATCATTAATGGGGTTGGGGTCTCAGGCCAGCCGACTCCAAAGCAGCCAGCCCCACAAATAACAGAGATGCCAGAGCAGCGGAAATGGTTGTTCAAGTCAGTATTGTTTTGGGGCGAACTGAACAAGAGGAAAATGACAATTCCTCTGCCAGGTTTCAGAAAGAAAGAAAGAAAGAAAGAAAGAAAGAAAGAAAGAAAGAAAGAAAGAAAGAAACCTGCCAATCTTGCTACAGAGGAAGTGTCCAAGAATTACCCTGAAAATAATGAACCATAAAACTAATAACTCAGAAAAAGCAATGGAAATGTAAAAACTCAATTGATGCTATTTATTCATCGATGATATAACAATAGCAATGTACCGTTGCACTTGCTTATTGTTGTTGTTGTTGTTGTTGTTGTTGTTGCTGCTTTAAGCTGTCTGGCAGCATTCAAAATTCATATCACGACAAAATATATATATATATATATATATATATATATATATATATAGAAAGATTTTGCACTCCTGAAAAGTGCCAAAGCTGAAACAAGTGAATGTTCCTGTGAGATATGAGTCAACGCGGTGAGGTAGAGTGTGAATAACTCTTGATTCATCTGCCTGTATCCAAACGCTGTCTCACAGATCTGCCCCCTTCTGGTATGAGTTACTGTACAGGCTTAACCATCTACAATCTGCAAACTATTCACAGCTCAACATGAGCAGGTATTGCTTTTCAGTGCCCGTTTCAGCTCCTATTATCTTCAGCTTTGTTGTTGACAAATTCACCTCTGTGCCTTTTCCAGTGTCCGTGTCACAAACTGTACAAAGAGTTCTGATGAGTCACTTAACATGAGGCTGCAGGACAGTCCTTGGTGTGACACTGCATCAGTGCTTTGAATTTATATCCTAAGAGATACAAAAAGAGGTTGAACCGGATATTAATCCCAGACATGCTGGGTCAGGTTGGTCAACATTTCCACCAGAGCAAATCTTAAAACTTACAGCAGCAACAAAAATAAGCAAGTGCAAAGGTACATGTTGTTTTTTTTGTGCTATTTTTATATGATCGATGAATAAATAGCAACAAATGCCATTTTAATTGATTTTTTTTGCATTTCCTTTGCTTTTTATTATTGTTTTCAGGGTGAAACTTGGACGCTTCCCCCTACAGCAAGATTAGGAGGTTTCTTTCTTTCTTTCTTTCTTTCTTTCTTTCTTTCTTTCTGAAACCTGGCAGCTGAATTGTCATTTTCCTCTTGTGTTGCCAAGCGCTAATTAAGCTGTGAGCTGAGGAGAAGGAGGCATGAGTTAGTTCAGCAGGCAGAAATACAAACACTCTCCGACAGATCGTAGGGCACCACGCAAGGGGAACCGAATTATCTTGCAGAGAGCTGAACTGTGTAACTCACTGATTCCACTGCTCTGTGCGTCAAGGATACCGTCATCTTTTTTGAAAATAAGTTTGATGTCAATGAGGGTAAATGATAAGTTTGATTATTAGGATGCAAAATGATTGTTTTACAGTGTTCTGAAAATGCAGCTGCTATAAAGCATCCCTTTAGGTCTAACCATACAATTTGCCACACTTTGGACTGGCTTTTGTTTCCTCTCAAACACCTTCTTTACTTTCTGCCAGCAATGCCTCACTAGATACTTCCCATTGTGAGAGCAGATCTTGCCTGATGTGGACAAGCTGTCACCTGAGAACCAGCGATTTGGGAGCTTCAGAGATAAAACTGTTGTGTTCCCTGCCCGTCACAGCTGGGATCTGAGGATTTAATAAAAAGACAATCCTGACAAGTGGAGAGAAACAGCAGCTTTTGGTGCTAGAACAATTGTCTAGTTCTGCTGTGACATGCTCCGTCTATCCATGTTGCTACTTTGAATTCCAAGTGGAGCTGTCAGGAGAGCAGCAGGAGCCAGAGCTCATTTACACTGCATTCACACACGGTGGTCTTTATTATTTAAACAGTGGGTGTGAGCAGAGTGCTCACAGAAAGACACTGGCTACAGCGATGATCAGGAACAGAATTGTGCTGAAGTGAGTCTGAAGGAAAAACTGCATGAAACTCAATAGGACAAACGTTTCGGTCAGTGTAGCCGAAAGGTTTGTCTAATTGATTTCCTGCTGTTTTACCTTAGAATTGTGATTGAGCGTTTCAAATTTGGTACAATAAAAAAAAACATTTGTTCAAGACCTCTAACCAAGATTTTACAATCAACACTCTTTATCACAATCATGTTTTGAATATTTCAAATGGACGTGTTTAAAAAAAAAAAAAAAAGGTTTTAATATAGTTTATACGAGTTAGAAGAAACCATTTTAGATGCAGTCATTAGCATACACAAAGGTTCCACTGAGCTAAACAGGGAGCGCAGTTCAAAAAGTGCAATATGCAAAGTTAATACCTCGATATATACAGTGCCATCCTTCATAATGTAGATTGCAACACCCACCTGCTTTACCATCCTCACATAGTCAATTTGAAAAGCAGTACTGGAACTAGGTTATTTTTAGCCCTGCTGCTTTTAGCTGCATCTTATGTGGCTTCATTAGTTCTCCACTTGAGAAATGCATGTACTGTATTGCCTAGAGTACACACTGTTTTTTATGAGTCAGACTAAAAGAATATTTTTGAGATTGCTTTAGTTTATGAAGAAAGGCCCTGTAATTACTCCTGTACAAAACAGCAGGGATGCGTTTATTTTGTGTGCTAACAGAAACATGTGCACATGTCTAGAAATACTACTTGATTTTGAGCCTGTCTTTAAAACTTTTCCATATTTTCTGTTATCCAGAAAAGCAGGGGCCATAATGTTATCTGATATTAAAGCGTCTTGATTTTGAAGCTGGGCTTCTCTTTAGGAAGATGAATTCTTTTTTTGTTACTGTTTATCCTTCTGTGCACTCCACTCTGTTAGTTGGCAGTGCAGTTTGTTCGCACCCATAAAAGCTGTTTCAGCTAAAAACTTTTTTTATAACGTAAAGCATATGCATGTGTAAAGGGCAGTGTGATGTGATACACTGCAGCTACAGGATTCTGTCCTGTCGCTGAGATGAGGTTAAAAGCTCTAAAACCACGAATGCAGACGAGCCCGGCTCTTTTGCATAGCGGTTAAGATGCTTGCTTGAGGTGTGCGGGGTCTCCAGGTCACGCTCCGCCTCCGCCCTGTTGTAGGAATGAACATCACTCATAACTTGCCTGCTGTCTTAACATGAAGTCAGCCTTTGCAGTGTTGTGTGCTCTGATACGTGGGACACTGTGGCTGTAGTGAGTGACTGGTCAACACCATTCCGTTGCTGTGATGCATATTATGCATCTCTATTGCTTAGAAGTGCTGGAAGAGAATCAACTGAAAATAGTTACAGTAAGGTTGAAAATGTGAAAAGATATTCAGGTTTACACTACTCTCCACAAGCACATCAAGGGGGTGGTGATAGAGGGAGACTGGGCAGTAAATAGGTGCAGTACTTAACAAAATGCCTCAGTTTTTGTTGCTAAATGCATACTGGTATCGTAAGGGAAACCATACTTACTGTGATAAAGGCTTTTGACATCTCTATTGCCACCTACTGGTAACTAAACACATTACATCTGCATTTTATAGATTATACCACCTGCTGGACAATAAACACAATACAGGCGCTTTCTGTGAGACAAGTTCCTTTAGCGTTAAAATCCTTGACACGTGAGGGCACATTCTGAACTTCCTGCCTGATCACACGAGAACGTAGGTGTTTGATACGATATCAGAGCTGATGTCACGGCTCCTGCACTTAAAGAAAATGAAGCCCTTTTTCAATCGCCTTGTCCTTTCTGAGTTGACGAGTCTGCAGGTTTAGAAGCTGGTATGTGGGCGCTGGCGTCTCTGCTCCTCTCGTCTCCCCACATTTGTAATTAACATTGACCCCTTCTTCCTCTTTTCAAGCTCCTTACAACACTTTGCCAGGCTTGGTTGCACAAACTCTTTTAGGTTTAAACAGAATTGCATATATTCTCCTGTCTCTTTAATTTACTGTGCTTTAATTAGAAAGTCTGCAGAAGTCATATGTTCTCTAATAGTGTCAAGCATACTGCTACCAAATCCAACACAGTAAGTGTCAAGACTACCGCTTTTAGCACTTTTCTTACTTAACGATATAATGAGAAAGTAACACATCATATGATTTGCAGATTGAGAGTTTGTATTAAAGTTAAATATGCCCTCATTTCATTTCAATATGACATATTATTATTATTATTATTTGTTTATTTAGCAGACACCTTTACCCAAGGTGACTTACAGAGACTAGGGTGTGTGAACTATGCATCAGCTGCAGAGTCACTTACAATTACGTCTCACCCGAAAGACGGAGCACAAGGAGGTTAAGTGACTTGCTCAGGGTCACACAATGAGTCAGTGGCTGAGGTGGGATTTGAACCGGGGACCTCCTGGTTACATGCCCTTTTCTTTAACCACTGGACCACACAGCCTCCTCGACGTACAGTATAGTATAGCTAAGTGTATATACACCAACAGACCTAGTGTCCTGGAAAACACTATATAGATACCTGGTCATTCAATTCTTTAGAGTATTCACCCTTACTTTAAAAATCCCCCTGGCCCTGGTATCAGTCAGCTAACGACTTGTGGTTTACTTGATTAAGAATGTTCTGTTTGTTCTTAGGTTTACTGCCTGGTAAGAGACAGGTGCAATGCAAGATTGTATGTAAAAGTGCCCATTGAGTTATGGGATTTGGTTGGCAATTATTGTAAGGGTTGAGTTTGTAAGTGAAGGCACATACAGGCCCATAAGAAACAGACCTAAGCTCAGAAGTTGCAGCAGGTCTTTGATTTAGTGAGGAATATCCAGGACCCATTGGTCATACATAGGGTTACCATATGAATCCATGTACACTAGAACATTAGGGCAGTTCAGGTTTTTCAACTCACACCTCAGTGCATTCTGGGAAGTGTAGTCCTGCTGTGAAAAGTACCTGAAACAGGTAGAACGTACCAGAATGCATTGCGGTGCGAGTTGAAAAGTCTGTTCCAAATGTCGGAGTGTACATGGAGTCATATATAAATCTAGGAAGGTTCGTTTCTGTCATGCGTAACTCTTTCCTGGTCTCTTGCGATGTATGAGTACAGACAGATGCCTCCACCAAACCGTCACACTCCTGCCCTGCTCCCTCTCTCACTCCCACTCTGTTCTTGCGTGCTGAGTGGAGTTTCAGACTTTATGAACGCAACTTTTTTTCTTAAAGGTCTTTGGAAGGGGGTGGGCAATGACAGGGCACAGCTCAGACGTACTGTTTGTGATCTTTGACAGTCTTGATTCACTTCTGAGCTTTCATTTTTGCACTACGCTTTCTCTGAACATAGTGACGTCATGCTTTACATTGCAGCAAAGTTGTCGGTAGCAATTCATCCGAAACGTCAAACCAATGAGCACAAGGTACTGTAAGTGTATGGCTCTTTACTTGAGTGTGTTTTTGTGTGGTATTTCTGTTCGCTGCTTATTTTTCCTTCTCCATTTACCATTGGAATGACAAAAATAACAAACCACTTTCCATCCCATACTCTAAAATGTCACGCAATGAGACAAGTGTGTAAAATATTCTGAAACGAATGAATTGCTACATTAAAACATACACAGTGTCGTAAGGTAACTGCTTATACAGTTAGTACCGTAGCAAGGTTGGGACAGTTTACGTCCATGTACCAAAGTTAGGAACTTAAAAGTTGCGAATGCTGGTATCTCTGCACAAACAGGTTCATGTCTCTTCTAATCTAAGTCCAAAAGGAAAGCGTTGAAATTTTAGTTGTTTAAGTGCAGTCCGATTTTTTTCAGCAGTAATTAATGAGAGCTGACAACTGGAAAAACTCAAAACACCCAACACTCCAGAAAGGGGCTGGTACAGTTCTGAAAACGAGTCATCCCAAATTAAGTGTTTTTTTTTTTTTTTTTAATTTATTTTACAAGAGCAGTTACAACGTCTTCTGGTTTAAATTTAAGTTGTTTTTTTGTTTTTTTTTTACAGCGTGCGCTGAACACATCTGGAAGTCAGGCACTCATTCGCTCTCTCCCTCTGTAAACTTCAATGCAGCGTGAGTGTAAAAAAAAAAAAAAAATCCAGAGGGAGACATGAGAAGATGCTAACTCGGCTTTCTCTGTTATTGCGCAAGATACTGCGGCTTAGGTGCAACTGCACGCTCCACCTCACCTTGAAGCCGGGCTCGCCTTCCACTGGCGACACCGAATGACGAGAGGAGCGGCCAATCCACGCCCACGGTCCTCTCACACCGTCCAATGAGATCGCGGCGGGGGCGGATCCAGACTCTAAATTCCCAGGCTTGGTTTCGCTGTGGACTCCCGAGCTAGCTCTGGTTGCGTTCATCTCGCTGGTGCAGGTGCTCTATCTGTGAAGAGGGGATGCGAATGGGGAGAAGAGGATGGGAAGACTGAAGGCAAGCACAGAAGAACAAGTGAACAGGGCATGAGAAGAAAAAAAAAAGGCTGTCATCTGGGGATTGCGCGTTCACTGTCCTGGGGTCAAGGCGATGAAAGGTTTACTTAAAGAAGTGCACATTGAGATATGATGTGGTTTCCTTGCGGCTGGCAGTAGTACTATGATTTGGTATGTGGCTACTTTGATAGCAAGTGTAATCAGCACCCAGGAAACGGCGGCTCAAGGTGAGTTGAAGTGCAATGTCTATGCCGTGGTGCGGGTGCTGTTTGTGATGCTCAAGTTTTCGCGTGCTCTGTTTCTCCTTCGTTTGCATCCTGTTGTGTTTTGTGGTGTTCTTTTTTTTCTTGCAATATTACGTTAGACAAAATGAGAAGATGTTAAGTTGCATATACACTCGTTTGCGCTGGAACAAACCTGGTTAAGTTGTGAGTAATTTAATTTTTAAAAAAAAACTGTCGAGTAATACATTGTAAGAGTGTAATATTAAGAAGCTTATATGTGCAGTGGTATGTGGATTTGTTATTATTATTATTATTATTATTATTATTATTATTATTATTATTATTATTATTATTATTATTATTATTATTATTTGTATTGTTATTGCATTTCACGGTGTAGTGGAATTCGACTCGGTGCTTGCAAGTCGTTAATGTTGTACATTTTACTGTACATTTTATCATTTATAAAACAACGTTTCGTTGTTTTGAGTTATTAGCCTACATTTTTGAAAAATTAGAAAAGTAAAAAAAAAAAAAAAAAAATAAGGCAGCATTGTATCATATATATATATATATATATATATATATATATATATATATATATATATATATATATATATAGCTTTGCCATTATTACAAGTGTTAGTGGTACCTCTTGCGTGAACGTAATGTATATATTTAAGCAGTTAGTGTAAGGTTAGTATGCAGTCTATCGCAGGCTGCAACCAAAATACAAATCTCTCTAATTGCTGAGGCTGTGTGCTGTAGTAATGTTGGCAACAGCTTACCAACCAACAGTATAGCTTTTTTTTGACACCCTTTTGATACAAAAAAAAAATCAAATATAACGGATCCCTCTTGCAGTGCTTCTGAAGTGGTTACTGATCTTTCTATGGATGTGTTGTGTGTAAGAGCACTCGAAGGAAGGGGCGTGATGCAGCATGGCGTTCTCCAGTGCAGAGCATCGCATTTTGTATTTTTACAACTGTAAGGTGTTGCTCTGCTTCCAAAGTCGCTTGTTTATTGTAACCGCAACAGATGCGTTGGTTCTTGTGCATATAATGTTTCCGATTTATTTTAAACGAGTATTTAGTAATCAGTCAGCCCGGTAATAGGGTATTATTAATATCTAATATCTAATGAAGGAATTCACTTTTTTAAAATTGTGTTGAGAAAAAAAAAAAGTTGTACATAACTGTTAATCTATGTTTTTCAACCAAAACCTAAACGTTTTATTTTCCCCCCTTGTATATTTTTGGTTTTCGTGATTATTTCATACTTCACAAACTAAACCGACGTCATATAATTGTATACTGTCGAGTGCTGATATAAACATTTACATCTAAAACAACCCGGGAAAGAAGTACACCGCATGAAGTAATCTGTATTACATTAAAGTGTATAGTAATGTTATCTTGTCGGCAACAATATTGGACTAACATAACCTTGCCTTACCAGATGACGCCAGCAGGAGACGCACCACTTTAAAATCCAACACAACGTGCGCTAATAAAAAAAAAAAATAAAAAAAACGTGCATATTTTTTCTTGCAAAAATGTGCTTCAGTACAGTGCTCTTAAACACAGTTTCACATACTTCCTCTTTTATTTTCAATATTCCGTTCTATAGAGCCATGCATTTTTTTCAATAATTTTGTAATGCGTGCCTCACTCAGCATTCAGCAACAGAAAGAAAAAAAACAAAACAGTAGGCATCTATAATGTGCCTGTAGTGCTTGTTTCATGTGGCAGGTATGTACATTAACACAGATAGCATGAAATATTATCCATGGCAGGTGTGAATGTCTGTGATGGGGGGGGGGGGGTTTCTGTTTCACATGCCGTGTACCAGTAAGTGCTGTGTCTCTGTAGTAAATTAGGTATCTTGCAGGGTAATGCTGATGTCTCATGTCTGGATGAATTGGTGCTTTTTTTAAAAGCCGCTCACTGTCTTGGAGCATTAGACTGTTCCCCAGCTAGGTGTATAGTGCTTTTGGCAGCTCTGTTTAAGCAAAAGAGCATCCTCTGCATTAGACTGCCACTGTATGTAGGAGTATTTCTCCTCTAGGGTGATGCATGGAGGTATCATTTAGGGATTTAATTGATTAGCTGTAACCCAAGCTCTTTTCATGCTGGTGACACTTGGTGACATCTCATTTGCTTGCATATTGAAGGCTGTACAGGGATGGAAATAAGATTCCTGTTGCAAAGCCATTCCAGGTTTTAATACCAGCCACAGTGTATACAGGCAACAAGCTCAGGTCTGTCATAGTAAACTCATAGTACAATCAGGAATGTTATGCAATAGGAGTATTATTTCCATCCCTGCTCTGTCCTGAGAGCCATTTATGATTGCCCATTCCCTCTCATTCAGTGAACAGGGATGTAGTCCATGTTCACGATACAGCTGACGGCTCTAATGTAGTATTGGAGATTTTTTTTTTTAATGAACGGTGAGGGATTATGCCACTGGCTCCTATTAAAGATCTGTCAATGAACCTCAATAACCCCATGTGGCTCTATGCAGACTGTCCATTGTGCTGGAGTGCTGCACTAGCCTAAACTCAAGCTAAGACCTTTAGAGGCTTGTGAATGAACCCAACCTTGTACAAGAGACTTGTGCGCATCCTCCTCTATACACACACACACGCACGCACACACACGCACACATCCACATGCACTTTCTGCAGCTTTATCCTACTCTAATATTGGGTTCCGAAGCTGTCAGCTGGCAACCACTTTCACTCTCACCAGCATCATTCTGGAAAAGCTCCAGCCTTGTACCAACACAGACTGTACCCAATTAAAAAGCATCCTTCTTAGGAAGCCTCCAGCGCTGTAAAGCCGCCAATTGATCGGACACCTCCAGGGTTTGTGGCACCAGCCTGTAACATTAAAATGCTTGTTGAATTCCTGTGCAAACCCCACGATGGGGGGCGGTGGATTCTTAAATCTGATATTATGAACATATGCCCAATAACGTCTATCTCCCTTAAACTGATTATGACTAATCTGTGCAGCTGAATGAATGTCACACCGCTATCCTACACACACACACTCACACACACGCAGGCCTGGATGTAGTTATCCCGGGTGTGGGCTGAATTAAAGCGTCATCGCTCTGCAGTTATCTTGTCAGAGCTGCTTCCCCCCCTGCTAGACAAGCACAGATCGAGCGAGGGGCTGCAGATCACAGTCCAGCACGCATCCATCCACAGCTGCTGTGTTGTAAGTAAATACTAATCAAGCCTGTTTAAGCGAAGGTGTAATGATACAGTACTGCATATAATAGCAATTGTGTACACTTTAAAGCTTTAATTGTTAGTGGTTTGTAACATGCTTGGGTGTCATTATAGACCCCTCTTATTGCTGTTGCTGCCATTGACTATACTATTGCTACGGCACGGTTCAGTGTTGTCTCTGTGTTTCTGTCGCAGTGGCTTCAATGATATGTGTGCAGAGTTGGTTCATTTGGAATATCTGTCTACCAAAATGCTTAAATAATGAATCATTTCCAATATACTTTAGCTGCAAAAGATGAAATAAAAGATCTTCTTTTGATGTTAATGTTTGAGGCTCCACCATACACCATAAAGCTTACTAAACACGCTTTTTAATGGTGGTGTAAATATCTCTTTCTGAAGTGTAAATAGCCCCCCACGGCACTGTATATAAGTTGCAACGATCAAATGGCGGCTGACGTCTCAAGGGACAAGCGCCTTAGGACTTTCAGAGAGAGGCAACCTGTCTGCTGTAACAACCTCTACCGCTTATGAATAATGAACTGCCGGGGCTGATGGAAGATTACTGTGACAATGACAAAAGCCTGGGGACAGCGACCAGCGATTAGTCAGGGGCAGGTCTGACATGGATCTTATAGCTGCCTCCGTGTCCCTTTCAATGGACTGAGGGCATTCGTCAGCGACACGGCAACAAGCCCTGAAATGTCACCTCCATCTCTCCTGACAGACAGACAGCAGTAATTGGGTTCCTGAAACATTCTCCTCCCAACATACCTACCGGCAAAGGTACTCGTAGCGAGACAGACTCTATCCGTCACCTTGGTGGGTATTACTGGAAGGAAATGGTTGCGTTTCTCCTTCTATAAGAGGTCCGAGTTTTGACTGTGTGAGACATTAAAGAAACGGAGTCACGCTTTCTTATTTTTAAAGCTGTAGTACCCTGCATGAGATCTGTAGGGGTTTCGGTAAAATGCGCTCTGCTTCATGCAGATTTCCACCCCACTTTCTGCTACATGTAGTACATTCAGAGAGGAAACTACTGTTAGAGAATATAAACTAACTGGTCAGCTAACAAGATCTGATTTCACACAGGAGGCTTAACGGTAGAAGAATGATGCTGGAGTACAAGCAGACACTGTTATGGCATTAAAGGCAGGGTCAACTTGAATTCATAAAGAAGACACATATGCTGGTTGTGATGACCTGCAAGAAACCCACGTCAGAAAAAACAAATGCTGTCCGGGCTGTCTCTGCCACTGGCCTGGATTCTGCGCTTTCCTCAAATTGCTGATTCAAAGGCAGCTCAGCAGAGCTCCTTTCCTGTGATACTCCTGGCATGCTGTAGCTACAGGAGGATTCACAGCAGCTCATGTAATGAAGAGTAAGTGATAAAATGAGCCTGGGTAAATGTTGGATTTCATCTGCAAAGTCGAGCAATTAAAGCTTCTATTCTTCAACGGAAACATGGCTCATCTTCGCAGCAAGCTTTCATCGGCTCGTATTTATAATATAGCTGTCTGTATCTAGATATACAGTAGGATCCACCTGCCAAAAATGCAAGCATTACTGTAAGTGACGAATCTTATTGTCATGATTTCTTTTTGAGGCATCTCGTTTCAGTGTTCAGCTGTTCTATTGAGAACTTCTCATCCAATCATGAGGTTACGTGTTGGAATATAGTGACCTTTGTTTGTAGGAGTTCTCATTGCTAGTGCAAAGTAATCAAAGGAATAGCCGGTTCGGGTCCAGGCTATTCCACTGCCGGTCGTGGACGGGAGTTCCCAGGGGGTGGTGCACAATTGACAGAGGGGTGGGGAGGGCTTAGGTTGGCCAGGGTGTCCTTGGCTCACCGCGCACCAGCGACCCCTGTAGACTGTCTGGGTGCCTGCGGGCCTGCCTGCAAGCTGCCCAGAGCTGCGTGGTCCTCCGGCTCTGTAGCTCTGAGGTGGCTGCATGGCGGGCCTGCAGAGTGAAAAGAAGCAGACAGCTGACGACACACGTTTTGGAGGACGCATGTGTTCGTCTTCGTCTCTCCCGAGTCAGTGCGGGGGTTGCAGCGGTGAGCCAGGCTTGGGGAGAAAATGGTGTAAAAAACCAATTGGCGATTCCAAATTAAAAAAAAAAAAGTGTCTATGCCTTTTCTTGCAAGTCACACCACTAATAAATCACAATGCTGTTGGCTTCACAACAGATTTCATTTCCATTTTTCAACCACAGAACAGGCTGGGGGTCGTCAGTTTCAATATCCGTGTATGTGTTTTATTGCAGGATACTTAACCCTAATGTATCTTAGGAGCCCTGGCCCTGGTGCACACAATTATGTACATTACTTTACTATTTCTTCCCTAATAATGATACTCTCTGTATTAATAGATCGCGTTTTCTAGGAAGTGTGAGACATTATGTGTTTTATCCTTAATAATTTACTGTAATACTGTACAGAGGAGAGAGGTCAGTTTGGAGCAGAACTTGAGGGCCGCAGTATTGAAATTTGTTTAGATCATTAAAACTATAGTCTGATACAGAGAGATGCTCTTTTGACTTTCAATACATTCATCTGGAAGTACAGCTGCTGTTTTACACAACCTTCTTCACAGAATGAAATTCCCCGATACCCCCCCCAGTTTGTCCCATCGTACAGCATGACAGATAGGATATAGTCATTAAGATTGCCCAGAGGACCCTGGTGGAGATACTGTACCGCTTACCCTCCAGCCCCCGTCCCTGCCTACATAGAAATCCCATCCCTGATTGTCAAGCAAGTACAGGGCAGATGTTTATCACCAGCTTTATACCGTTTTCCATTTACTTTCGCCCACGTACTCTAGTACAGTACATTTACACAGTCATTTTTCAGTTTCCTTTGCTTTTACCATGCTGATGATATATATACAGTACTGTGCAAAAGTTTTAGGCAGGTATGAAAAAATGCTGTAAAGTAAGAATGCTTTCAAAAATAGACATGTTAATAGATTATATTTATCAATTAACTAAATGCAAAGTGAGTGAACAGAAGAAAAATCTAATTCAAATCCATATTTGGTGTGACCACCCTTTGCCTTCAAAACAGCATCAAGCATCAATTCTTCTAGGTACACTTGCACACAGTTTTTGAAGGAACTCGGCAGGTAGGTTGGCCCAAACATCTTGGAGAACTAACCACAGTTCTTCTGTGGATTTAGGCAGCCTCAGTTGCTCTCTCTCTTCATGTAATCCCAGACAGACTCGATGATGTTGAGATCAGGGCTCTGTGGGGGTCATACCATCACTTCCAGGACTCTTTGTTCTTCTTTACGCTGAAGATAGTTCTTAATGACTTTCGCTGTATGTTTGGGGTCATTGTCATGCTGCAGAATAAATTTGGGGTCAATCAGTTGCCTCCCTGATGGTATTGCATGATGGATAAGTATCTGCCTGTACTTCTCAGCATTGAGGAGACCATTAATTCTGACCAAATCCCCAACTCCATTTGCAGAAATGCAGCCCCAAACTTGCAAGGAACCTCCACCATGCTTCACTGTTGCCTGCAGACACTCATTTGTGTACCGCTCTCCAGCCCTTCGGCGAACAAACTGCCTTCTGCTACAGCCAAATATTTCAAATTTTGACTCATCAGTCCAGAGCACCTGCTGCCATTTTCTGCACCCCAGTTCTTGTGTTTTCGTTGCATAGTTGAGTCGCTTGGCCTTGTTTCCACGCCGGAGGTATGGCTTTTGGCCATAAGTCTTCCATGAAGGCCACTTCTGACCAGACTTCTCCGGACAGTAGATGGGTGTACCAGGGTCCCACTGTTTTCTGCCAGTTCTGAGCTGATGGCACTGCTGGACATCTTCCAATTGCGAAGGGAAGTAAGCATGATGTGTCTTTCATCTGCTGCAGTAAGTTTCCTTGGCCGACAACTTCGTCTACTGTCCTCAACGTTGCCCGTTTCTTTGTGCTTCTTCAAAAGAGCTTGGACAGCACATCTGGAAACCCCTGTCTGCCTTGGAAATTTCTGCCTGGGAGAGACCTTGCTGATGCAGTATAACTACCTTGTGTCTTGTTGCTGTGCTCAGTCTTGCCATGGTGTATGACTTTTAACAGTAAACTGTCTTCAGCAACCTCACCTTGTTAGCTGAGTTTGGCTGTTCCTCACCCAGTTTTATTCCTCCTACACAGCTGTTTCTGTTTCAGTTAATGATTGTGTTTCAACCTACATATTGAATTGATGATCATTAGCACCTGTTTGGTATAATTGTTTAATCATACACCTGACTATATGCCTACAAAATCCCTGACTTTGTGCAAGTGTACCTAGAAGAATTGATGCTGTTTTGAAGGCAAAGGGTTGTCACACCAAATATGGATTTGATTTAGATTTTTCTTCTGTTCACTCACTTTGCATTTAGTTAATTGATAAATATAATCTATTAACATGTCTATTTTTGAAAGCATTCTTACTTTACAGCATTTTTTTACACCTGCCTAAAACTTTTGCACAGTACTGTATATACACTTATCATGCTTTACCGTGGATGTTTGAGATGTATCATACCCTACCAGGCTTTCACTTTACTTTTGCTAAGCTTTTACCTTGATATACTTCAGCAAACTTTTATAAGTGATGAACCAATTCAATTACCTTGCCTGGGAAAGTCTTTTGAGAAGTTAGAATTGTGTCCAGTTAAGAAGCAAGTGTAGCTCAATAGATATTTCGATTCGAGAAGAACAGCTTTGATGTTGATGACTGGAGGAAAGCACGGTTACAGGGTTTTCTTGTAACAGTGCGCACAGAAGGTGACACTACAGAAGCATATAAGAAACACATGCCAGCTTAAAATATTCTAGTGTCAAATTGGACACGACTGTCAAACTGCAGCTGCAGCTTAACCCTAAGATACAAGTTATACATCTCTGGGTCCTGGCTAAACCAATAAATAATGGTGATTAAGGGTCTAACCCTTTTCCATGCACTCCAGTTCACACTCTTTTTATTATTTCGGTCTCTCTCTCTCTTGGGTCTAAAGAAGCATCCCTGGAAATCACAGACCGGCTTGTAATTATGTTGAATAAAGAGTGGCAGCTAAAGAAATGAACTACGTGCACAAACAAATGGAATTTCAGGAGTGCAGCCGAGAGAAGACGGATATTTCAATACGTTGAAATAGGACAGCTCAAGGACACAGGCTAGGAAAGCAATCCCTTTACTCAGTCAGTGTTAACAGTCTCTGTTCTCTGTCCATCTGTCTATCTATCTATCTATTCATCTATCTGTCTGTCTGTCTATCTATGTCCTGAATCTATCTATCTACCTGTCTATCTACATTATGTCTTTCTACCTATTCTTCTATTGTAGACTCTTACTAATTCAACCCCGTTGGTACCAGACGCTGTTCAGATTAGTGATTTGTTCAGTGTACTGATCATTGTATGCCCCATACTAGAAATGCCTCAGGCCTTTGTTTTATGTTTGTGATATTTAATTTTTTTCATCAAAAAAAAAAAAAAAAACATTGAAAAAAGCACTTGCCATATAATTCTGATATTATAATGTGGTTTCTAAACACCAGCACGTATTTCCATAACGATACTAATGATTATAGGTCAGTTGGGACTACCAAGGTGCAGAGTAGGGAGAGTACCTGATTCTGGTTAAGGGGCGTAGCAATGAAAATCTTCAACGAGAGCCTTAGAGCACTGAACAGACCAGCAGCAGTCCATTTCCAGGGACATACAGTGTATGGGCATCCTTCAAATAGACAGGGCTTTGCAAAGCTTTGCATAATGCTTCTCCGCTCACCTGCAAACTGAACGCGCCTCCTTCCTTACCATGATATACAGAAGGAGCACACATTACCTTACATGCTGTTTGTTTTTCGTTGGGCTTGGTGAAACCACTACCTGTCTGCTGCTGCTGCTGCTCTAAAGCTCTGCTGGTGAGCGGTGTCTCTGGAAGAGGCTGCTTCCTTCGTTCCGAGCCCATCAATATCTGTGCTGACTTTCCCCTTGTCTCAGAGAGAGGCTGCCGGGTTGCCTAGCGACCCGTTTCCAAAAACTGATTAGTCTGTGAGAAAATGCCGGCCATGTGCCACTGCAGGAGCAGACAGGGACTACGATGGACTGCAGAAGAGCACACGGCATATATTAGGGAAAGGGAAATGGGGGAGTTAAAAACAGGGGTGCCAACTGCCCTAAAACATGGGGGCAGGGGGAGGGAACAGCCTGCATTCAGAATAGGATAGGGAATTGGACAGCCTTAATACTAATGCATGTCATCAGTTGTTCATTATAAGCTGTTTGATTATTAATGTGTAGGTAATGAGGGATTCATACTATTTATTCTTGAACAGTCACATTCTAGATTTTGGAATTCTATAGATGTGTCGGATGAAGTCAGAGTGATATTCTAATTCAAGATAGTTAACATGGGAAACAAGGTTTTAGTGTACGGTATATAATAATTATATTCAGGATCGGTGCATGGCGACTTTGAAATCAACCAGGGAGAAGTCTGAATGAAATATTGCATTGCTTAAAACTTAATTGATCTGTGCCCTTAGCTTTTTACAGTGCCAAGACATTTGGAATAAATTAGCTACACTTGTTTCTATAAGCTCTGTTACTCTTTGCCTGGTGGCTCAGTGGGTTCGGTAGGTCTTCCACTACCACTCGGGATTTGGGTTCATCAAGTATTGAGAAGTGAGCTGGTAGACTCTGGGATCTCCAGGTTGCTGTGCTGAGTTGTGACAGAAGTGCTGGGCAGTAGTGGCGACAGTCCATGCTCGGTGTGTGGCAGGCAGTGTCTTCTCGAGCAGGAGCTGGGATTTATGTGTCTGTGTTGAGTTTGACTCACCAAGTAGAATTTACCGAGCCTCTAGACAATTGGAAAACCAGGCTTGTTTGTTTTCCATTACCTGGTGATTAAATACTGTCAGCAAGAAAGCTGTTTCTGTACGGTAATTTCCTTCATCACTCAGTATTAAACGGCTACAGTTTTCTTTATCAGATTTTTGTGTTAGCCGAGAGCTTTTCATTATCATACCACCCAAAAATATATATATTTTAACATTTCTATTTTAATCCAATTCTGAGTTTTCCACCAGGGGTGATAACCCAGGATTTAAAGGTAGGGCAAGATATATATTTCCTTTTCAGAATCAAGCTGAAATAAATGCCGTAGCTGTCATGCAACAGGCAGATTTTAATCTTTGGGTAGCCAGTGTTGAGAACGAATGGCACATAATGGGCTTCTTCACAGCTTATTTGGCATGGCTACAAGCTTATTACAGTGTCATTGCCTGGGTATACATGCAAGGGCAGTTTGAGCTGAGACCTAGATTTAATTTCATTTAAAGCCCTGGGAACACAAAGCCACTTTTTTCAGGAGCAGTGGCTTGAAACCTGGCTCCGGGAGACTGGGAGATCTAGTTTGAGGCGACTTTGCTGTATCAAGCTTGGCTGAAATGGTGCCACAAGTCTCCTCAAGTCTTCCCTGGTGTGCCTGCCGTGCAGTGACCTGTAACTGTGTCCTGAAACCAAGTTCCAAAGCACAAAGTGACTCTGTGTTCCTAGAGCTTAGCTCTCCACTCAGTATTGTGTCCTGGCTAAACTTCAGCACGCATTCCAATTACCAAAGCAGGGGCCCAGATCATTGCTTCATGACTATCTTCGAATAAATGATACATCATTTGAACCTGTAAAACATTCTGCATTGACTGCCTGACGAGCCACTGTTTGCAATGAATGTGTAACTGTAGAAGTGAAAGAAGGAACACAGTCCTGGGTTCACAGCGTCGGATGATTTGCTGTGCAGGCTGTACGCTTGGCTAGCTCTCTCCCGCAGTAAAAACCCTGCCAGTAATCGGGCAGAACCATTAGTGCTGCTCTCAGCTTCTTCAGGAAGAGACACTTCAAGGAAACGTTTCTTTTTATTTCTTTTTTTCAATCCTTTTGAGTGGTTCTTCTGCTTAAGTGTTGTGTCGGATTCATTTTTCCCTTAAAGCTGTCTTTCAGCGGCTTGCAGGGCTTGCCGTCAGCCCTTTTGTGGTTTCCTGTGCTTCCTCGTTCCATAGCAATCAACTCTGCTTGCACTGCTGCTGGTAAATGTACAGTACCATGAACACAAACGTTTCGGATTATCCAAACTAAAGAAGACGGAGGAAACTGTATCAGTAATTGTTTCATAAATCGTACCTGTGCATGTTCTGTTTTTATTTTTTTATGACATGTGGAATCATACTAGGTTTAAAGAATGCTCTCAGTTTATATGTGGTAACAGAGCCAGGCAGTCCCTTACACCGTCACAACCTAGGTCATCTCACCTCAGTCAGGTCTTTGGGGTCAAAGCATGTTACTGGCTGCAATGCATGTCAGTCATGAAGGGAAGCAGCTAATTGGTTAATACCAGGAAAGAAGGCTGTGAAGAGGCGAGAGAATATCACGATTAAACCTGCGAGTAGAACAGAAACTAAGCCACTTGAGCATGTCTTTTTTTAAAAATACATGTTTGCTAATTCTTTCCTAAGCTACAGGAAAAACACATTGACCATATTAGGTGTAACAATGCAGACTCCTCTCCCCATGTGCAGTAACAGATAGTTCCTGTGTTCCAGTGTATCCTGGCTGGCGGTGTTGGGAGAGTGGGAGTGGAGCTGGGGGGTGGGGCTGTTCTTGACCTGGCCTGTGGTGGTGCCTCTTATTTAGTCTCGTATGGCCCCTTGGCAGACCTGTTTCCTGTCCTCTGTCTCATCTTACAGCTCTCTCTTTCTCTCACTCAGTCTCTCTCTGCCTACACTGCCATTGATGCACTGCTATCAGCCCTATCCTCGCTGTTTCCAGGAGCACCATTAAATATTCATGCCTGACTTGCAAATGCAGTACTCCGCCACCGCAGTGCGAACTCAACTCAGGAAATATCTCCTCTTCCCTTTCCGCTCCTTGAATTCTACTTGTAAATAAATTAATATAAAACGTGCAGTTTGTGTTGCAGTTCACCACGCTTTCTGCATGCTACTGCTGTGCATTTACTGTACCGTGTTTAAAACCGCACTGTGCCATTCACATCACTGTATCGTTTGCCTGGGCTATACCCATTAGAATCGACTGCATTTATGTTGTCAGTGGAGGAACTTCCACACGACTGGTCTGCAAGGTGTTAAAATTGTTCTGGAAGGATAGATGATTCATTTTGCCACTTCTTACACAGTAGCCGGGTGTGGGCATCTGCAAAAGGCCTATGAAGTCACTTTTGACACAGTGAAACATGAGGAATGTCAGCCGAACGCCTACCATCAGCCCTCTTTCAGTCTGCTCATGTTGCTCATTATGACTGAAACAAGCTTAAACAAATACTTGTCAGGGATGCCAACAACAGAATAGACCGAGGTTTCCAGAGTGAAATGCAATAACAAACGTCAGCGCTGTCTATGTTAACAATCTAGACCGCAGTGGATGTTAACAGCGTCCTTATTCCCATGTGTTTGTATTATATGTAATAATAAGTGGGGCAATAAGTCGTTCCTGGCAAGAAACCCTTGCTGTGTTAAAATAGATTTCAACAGCGATCTATGTAGATTTGCCACTTTTTGGATCATTAGATAAGAAGAGACTGTCTGTGTGATCAATCAAGGAGGGGAGGCTCATGGAGATGCCAGACAAGTGATCTTTCCTTTTCTAAAGGAATAACTGAACACAGTTACTGGAGGCTGTCTGCGGAAGTAATTGGCACCCAGATTGACGTCACCAGTTATTCTCGGGTTGACCAGTCCTTTGAACAGCATTGTCTGAAGGTTGCTGCAGCTGACATTTCCCAGGTGTAATAAATTTCATTTCTGTGGCAGTGTTAATAATTACGTTTGCTGATCAGTACATTGATACCTGGTGCCGGTTAGTATCGTATTCATTTGCAATCCCCCTTTTACTAAAGACTAGAAAGTACATTTGCTGTGTCTTCAAATGTAACGCCATCATTCAGGACATTTGCTGGTAAGTGGCTGCAGTTGGCACTGCACACATCCGTTAGCAGCAGTGTGTGTGTGTGGGATGCAGTTGGACACCTTGCTTTTGTTCAAGGCCAGCTCGTAGTCAAACTGCGATAAGTCACTAAGCCCTGACAGGCCAGCACTTGGAACAGAACTGTCGATTAATTTCACTCTGTTTACAGAAAATTTATACCAGCGCTTGGCCTGGCTGGATCAGGAGACTGTGACAGGCTGTATGTTTTCTGCCACACTTGTGGCAGCTCTGATAACTTGGTGGTGTTTTGCCAGGTTCTGTTTGCTGATGGAGATAGACTCTCTACGCACGGTGCGTGTGTCTTTTCAAAGTGCCTAAAATCAAAAACCTCAATTCCAAAATGCATTCAGGACATCTGTACAGCCCTGCAAGATTATCTTGAAGACTTATTTTTATACTGTTTAGGCCTGTGTTGTCTAGCAGCGGTTCTGTACTGTACATCACTTTTGATGGGACACAACACAAGCATTTTAAAAGACGAAATTTATTGTCGTGTGTTATTCGTGCAATTCAAAATGGCAGGCTTCCTAACCAATACCCGGTGCACTGATGCTTTCTGAACGTTTCCCCAAGTGATGTGAAATACAGAGCAATCTGAACCTGGACCGGAATCATCGTGACTTGAATCATCTGTACACAGCCTGGCAGTCCCACCCCTGAGAGCGCGTGTGTCTGTGCTTGTTGTGTTTCATGCGGGGGATGTCACCTCCAGTGCTCCTTGCTTTTTCTAGTCTTGTCACAAGTCCTGTGTGATTGGGGGAAACTGCTGAAGCAGCTGCAGTCTGTACGTTCCTTGATGTTACATCTCGTGATGCCATATCGTGTTGGATGCGCATCTGATGCGTGGGATTGTCATCTTAACAAACTCATTGAGATGCCTGTGCTCTGTGCTTCCATTTACTACGTAGAGCTCACAAGTCTTACACCTCCTGGGCCAATTCATCTACAGAGAGACATTGTCTACACCCCTTCAAACCTTCTCTCCTTTCAAAAGCCAACCAGTTGCTTTGTTTGGTGACTGACGCGCTTTTTAAAAATGAAAATACATACCGTCTATCCACATAATGAATCCTATGTAATGAATGGAAGTGCATTAAGAGTTTTCCAAGGCATTTTGCTCCAGGGATAGCACTACATTTCGTGGTAAGCAGACTTTTTGAGAAAATGTGAGACTTTTGTTCATTGCTTTCCGCTGAGAGTTTAATGTCAGTGAGCATTGGGAGTGCCCAGCGGCATTGTACGAGGTCTGATAGCAAATAGAGAAAACCTTTTAAAAATTCATCATGTTCAAGCAAATGTATTGTCATGCAGTATGCTTCGAAACGTTTTTTTTCAAGAAGCATGATTTGGGTACGTTAAAATATTGTTGTTTAGGACTCATGTGAGACCAACATTGTGAACAGTCCGGAATCAATAAGGTTTAAGAAATTCATTTATTAGCTTTTGAGTCTTTAACTGTTCTCTTGTGAATCCTCCACAGTAGTGTATAAAAATAAACCTTCTGCTTCAATGGCTGTCAATATAGCACTGACAAAGCCAATTCTCCCTGACAGTCAATCACTCAGGCATTGCCACTCTGCAGACCTCAGTATTTTAACAAAAGACTCTACTGTATACTCCATTAGGTTGAGCAGGTTGAGAAAGGTGCCGGCTAGGCATCATTTTTAAATAGTATTTCTAACTTATTTCAGTTAGCTGTGGTGTATTTAGTGTCCACAAGGTGGCAATAGTGTGTATTCTTATGGCTAGTGCTGGGTGTTACTGTACCTGTAAGTGGGAGCTTGGGGGAGGACTGGAACAAGTCACTAACCCTACTTGCCCACTGGAAAAAATGTAAAATCCTTTTTAAAGACAAGTTGACCCTATACACCAACACCACCTGATGGACATCTAACAGATTACAACTCCGAATTTATGAGTGGCAGTTGCAGAACAGTGAAACCCCCATCAGCTTTAGCTAATGGCAGGAGTTTCATTAGTGAAACGGGAGCCCGATTAGGGGGTCTGCTTCCAGTGGCTAGTCAACCGTCTGTGTTCCTGATTTTCAGCAGCCTGCTGCCCGTGTGTGAAATTAAAAGTGTGTTAAAAGCACAGAGCGGAGGAGAGAGGAGAAGCAGTAAATGAGACAGGCAGGAAATGAGAGCTTCATCAGACCAGAGTATAAAGCCACTGCAGGTCGCATCTGGGGGGAATTTTGTATGTCTCCAGGCTGCATTGGTGGGGAGGGGGTCTATTTTAATAATGTGTTTTTATTGCTTTTGGAAACGCATCTGCAGCAATAATAGAAATTTAAAGACGATTTGATCTGTCACGCCAGGCTCTCTCTTTTATTGCAATCTTCTACTTCCAAAAAAAAAAGTAAAAGAAAAAAGGTTGAATGCTGATGACGTGCTAGGAGAAGGATGGTCTCTACAGGGTTAATGGAATAAGCACTTTCTTTCCCCTGGTTTATCAGTCTCGTGTTGCTTCAGCCTGTCTCAGTAGATCACGAATTGGCCTTCGTGTGCTGTGTCTGCTCATCCTGTGGTAGGTGATCCTGTCAGTCGCTCCTTGCAGCGTTTCTCTTGCAGAGATGGATGAGAAACAAGGAGAGGTCACCTTATCGGGGCGATTCAATCAAAACCACAGCAGAACATATGGTATTGGAGTAGTTTTGATGAAGTAGTGAGACATCACCCTTGATTTGCAAGCCTGTAACAATGAAGGGTTAAAGCCAGTAGAATCCAGTCTGTTATCTGGGTGACCCCAGGACTAGGCTAGAGTGTTTCAATGCAGATTCACGTGGATGCTCACATCTCTACATAATTACTCGGTCAAGGGCCTCTTGGGCTGGATACGATGTGTGGTAACCCTTATGCTCCAGGTGGCTTATTTGTTTTCTGATTCCTGTTTGGAATTTGCATAGTTATTTCTGCTTTTTGTTTGTCCCTGACAGTGCAGTTCTGCATCGCTTGTTTTTATTTATTTTTTGTTGTTGTGGGCAGATGACTGGTGGAATGCCCCTGAATAAAATGGTCAGAATTGTATGAACATGTATTTCTCAAGTTGTGACCTCCTGGCTGATTTCAGTGTATGTGTGTACAGTAGGTAACCAAGGAAAGGGGAAGTTCAGAGCACCTTCCTTGTACAGTACGATTCTCAGTTAAGACAACTGGTAAGGCAGTCAGTCGAGATTTTCAGCTCAATCTAGAGCAATAGTAACCCCCATTAACACTGTTAATAAAACATAGCTATCGTTTCTCGCATGCCAATACATTCATTGAATTGGGCTCAATGTATCTTCGCCACACCAGGAACTTGCTGTTAAAACTGCATTAATTCTTGTTTTTTGAAAGACAGGCTGGTGTTAATAAGGTACCCCACTGTGAACAGGCTGTTAATTACTTGATGCCTATATAGTTTGATTTAATGAAAGAAGACATGCTTCGGTTCAGCTTTTTGTTAAAGTGTTCTATTGTGTTCCTTATCCTGTACAGCTTCAGATTAGACTGTTTTTTACTTTAACATAATTGACTTCTACAAGCTCTACTGGCACTGTGAGCAATGTTAACATCCCAATAAAAAAAAAAACACATTATATGTGAACGTAAATACAGACGGCAGAATATATATATATATATATATATATATATATATATATATATATATTATATGTAAAATAAAAACGGAAATCAGAATAATTATAAGCGGACACATCAGGGAGCCAGAAAAGCTTTCTTAATACTTTATTGCAGTATAGTACCGTCTGCGCTGTGCTGTGGTGTCATGCTGTGAAGCGATTCTGATATTATGAATGGAGAGGTGTATTATCCTTGTAGCACATGGTCCTGGGATAATTGGCCAGCTCCACTCAGCCACGATTGCCTGCCCTGTTTTGCTTTCTTTCATTGTCGCTGGAGCGTGAGGGCATTCATAATACTGTTTAACAGTCGATGTATTAGCCGATGTATTAGATGCAGCCTCTGCATAGAGAAACACAAACGTTGCATTCAGGGAAGCACTCTGACAACAAGTGCAAAGCTGCGCAGCATTGTGCTGTACAAAGAAGAGGTTATGTTAGCACCAGTAATCAGCTTGAGCCACAAATAGCTACATGCAGGC
Organism: Acipenser oxyrinchus oxyrinchus; assembly: GCA_030684275.1. Lineage (NCBI taxonomy): Eukaryota > Metazoa > Chordata > Actinopteri > Acipenseriformes > Acipenseridae > Acipenser > Acipenser oxyrinchus. Next base: position 2,090,204 of record CM060274.1, on the reverse strand, counting down.
CCTTACAGCACATCTCCCATTTCCTATGACGACAGTGCACTTATTTTAATGGCTGTTGGCTGTGGAAGTGTTATCTTAGTTCTTTTTTTTTTCATGAGCTTCTCTAGCAGGGAAAGGGTGGAAACTAGGAGAGGTGACCTATTTTGGAGCGATACAATTAAAGAGGTAAGACTGCGGAAAATATAGCAGGGGCTATTGCTGCAGCCAGATAGTTAATGGGAGGCGTTTTGAATCAAATGTCACCACATCCGAATGGCGTGACTAATGAAAAGTAATAAGAAGGAAGAACGAGCAGGGTGGTGTGTGCACGAGGAACGCTCACGGCTGGGGAAGTTTGTGATGGAAGCCTTGACGACCTCAGACAGGAGCAAGCAGACATCTAAACCACCTGGCTGGAATCCAGAGTGTTCTCAAACTTTCAATTAGGCTAATTACATTTACACACTTCAATTATTTAGACACTGGATAATCCAAAGAAACTGTTGACCCCCCCCCCCCTGCTTCTGACAGATGAAAATCAGAGCTTAGGAATCGGCTGTGTTGGGAAGGTGATGGATTTGATTGGTGCCCACTGTTGTGCTTCAGTGGCTGAAGACAGATTTTAAGGCACGGCGCTATCTGTGAAACATTGTCCTGCCTCTTTTGTAATGTGTAAGAAGAGGAGTGCCTTGCTCTTCCTAGTCTGTCAAGATTAGCAGACAGTAGAAAAAGCAATCTAATGATGTCGCTGTGTGTATGGGGCTGCTTAACTGAACTGAGCATTCCAAGCTCACCACAGAATCAATCCCATAATTCAGCATTCATTTCAGCTGAGATTTTCTGGCATCTAATTGCAGGATAATACCAGCTGAATTTTAAAAGTCGACTCCTCCTTTCAGTTACTGGAATTTATCCACCCCTCCCCCTTTTTTCTTCTTAAATTCTCAGATCTATATAGTGTCCCCTGGGTAGTTTCATGCTGAAGCGAGCTTGATGAGCAGAAAGGAATGGGGGAGTGTCAGCAATACCCACGTACGCGCCCCTCTCCACCGCTCTGAGAATCATTTTCACGGCAGGTGGAATTGAAACCTTTCGATAGCGTTGAGCCAATCAATGGGTCTGAATTCCCGGCTGCAGAATGAAAGGGCAGTGAATGAATTGGCCCCTTTTAATTGCATGGATTGGAAATGCAGGGTATAGCACTGCAGTTCTTTGTTCCTTAATGCAAGCACAGAGAATAAAGCAGCTGTGTTCTGAAATGAATCTGTGTTAACTCTGCTCATGGTTCACATGCAGACTGTAACCCACATGTAATCAAGAGGGTTTACAATAGGCTCCTGCTCTCTGCAACATACAGTACAACAAAACCACTGGAAATATCCCAAGCATTTTCACCCCAAACCCCACAGAGCTTTCCTGCAAGAAACGAAGAGTGCTGGATACTGTAAGCTGGCTTTTTAGATTATGAAATACTGTTACATGAGCACATAAAGCAACTTCTGGGATTGTGATTAAGCTTGAAGCTTTGATTGTTCATAAGAGAGTACTCTAAATTGCATCCCAGTGTCTGGAACAACTGTGGGAAATGGAGCAGAACTCCTTAAGTGTGACAAAGTGCTCTAGCATTCCTAGAAAGAAGCAGTCAGCACTTTCCAAAGGTGTTAACACGCAAAGAAACGTCTATGCAAATATTAAACAGTAGAAGCTGAAATAAAATGCTGTGGCTTAAATTAGTCACGCTAATATTTGTCAGCTTTCAAGCTTTGCTTAGGATCTATTGACTTGCGTTTTATTAAAGTTTGTTATTGGATTTCTTTTTTACTGCAATATCGGTTTTTAAAAAAAAAACAATTCTCTTAAAAGATCTCTTAATCTAATCATGACATGCACACACACACGCACTACACTGCTGACTAATACATTCATTTATTTATATGCACCTACTTCTGAGCTTGAAATTGTGCAAAAAGGGTTTGAAAAACCATTTCCCTCTGATAATGAGTAATCTTACTGCTGTCTCCTTGTCTGCACCTCTCTTGCTATATTAAAACACCTGAAAGGTTTTATTTGATATCCCTTCACTCTGTTCCACTCCAGTATTTTTTTTTTATTATTCACACGCAATGGGTTTTATATACAGTTTGGCAGCTCTCCATCACCTTCTCCTCTTTGGCTGTGCTGACTATGTTTAGCACTGCTTTGAAGCTCTGCATTGAAGACTAGCCTGATACAATATCAGATGCAGTACAGGCAGTCCTTGATGGCTTCTCTTTATAGATGCGTCAATACTTTTTCTTATTTATAGAGACATTAGCCCAAAAGCTACTCGTTTCTTGTTACTTTCAACCTTTCTTCTTGTTGAGGAAATACAGTATGCATTGTACTGTAGCTTCCAAAACTGTGTTCTGGCAATGCAGAATTTTCTTTAGTCTTACTTACTGTGGTCCAGTGATTTAAAAAAAAAAAAAGGGCTTGTAACCAGGAGGTCCCCGGTTCAAATCCCACCTCAGCCACTGACTCATTGTGTGACCATGAGCAAGTCACTTCACTTCCTTGTGCTCCGTCTTTTGGGTGAGACGTAATTGTAAGTGACTCTGCAGCTGATGCATAGTTCACACACCCTAGTCTCTGTAAGTCGCCTTGGATAAAGGCGTCTGCTAAAGAAACAAAGAAGAAGAAGAAGAAGAAGAATCCTCAGTTCTGGTATTTCGTTTTGCAAAGATCGTTTACTGCTCTTGGTTTCATGAACCGAAGAACTGTACATAAAACAATCTAGTTTCTCAAAAACTAGTCTGTTTTTTAAACATTGAACCACCTTCCGAGGTAACAATAAACCCCTAACTGGACTCTTGTAGTAACTTCTGTAAACTCGCACAGTAAATTTGGACTGTCATTTTTTAATTATTCATGCTTTCGCTGTATTTACAAAGATTTACTCTATAGTTTTTACAATCCCCCACAGATGTCTGCGATTGATCTTGCTTTAATGGGCTTCACTGTGCTTTACTGCTCTTTGCTCTGCTTTTAACATGCTATATAATTGTCTTCTGTTATATGTGCCAAGCCCTATATCAGCATATTAAAAAAAAAACAACCTTAGAGCTAGTGAACAAAACAAGCAGCTCAGTCACTTGCAATAGTGAGTGAAATTCTGCAGCAAGAGCAAAACAGCCTCCAAGCTGCTCAGCTGTCTACTCATGAAATGAAAAAGTTAGACACGTTTCCCAGTTGTGACTGAGATACACGAAAGGCTTAAGAGGTATCAATTGCATTTTTAAAGGAGAGTTGAAAAGTCAGGGGGGAAAGACTGAAAATCAGAAGCCCTAATTATACCCTACAGCGCATGTTGGACCAAAGGCAGTAATTACACCCAGGAAGGCCGTGTAGAAACTAAATGATCTAAATAAAAGGGGTGCACACTATATGATTGCAGCTCATTATCCAGTGAATAGGAGACCTCTAATTATTCCATTAGCATTCAGAAAAGTTGCCAGGCAGGCATATTGTGATTATATGTTTGATGCCAAAATAATATCACTTGCTGTGCATCGCGTTTGGTGAACAAAGACCCTGAGAAGGAGCTTGCTGCTTTTAGTGTTGAGACCGATGTACACAGACTGTGCTGTAGGCAGACTGAAGTGTTGGTTTCTATAGTAATTAAAATCTGCACAGAGAAAGCAATATGTTTGTTGGCACCCCAGACTACCATATAATAACACCATATAATAACACCCATACTGACAGCACAGATTCCTGTAAACACCATGTGCAAAATGTTAAGAAGCTGTTCGTTCTCACAAAACGTATTTATATTACTTTTAATTTTATTTAAAAAAACACATAATTAGTTCTACTGCATTTATTCATAGCATTCTTGCCCGGGGAAAGATTTAATTATTAGGTCCTGACTGTACGTCACCCCCTGTGTGCTGTGAAAATGAACAATTAGAGTCCGAGTCAGGATGCAGCCCCACACAACTGAATTTGATTAAATCTGCTCTCTTGCAGTCAGAAAGCTGTGCAAACTTAATCAAATAAAGTGGATGAACTCTTCGACAGAAGACAGCAGATTGAAGAAGCAGACATGGTTGCTAACTGATGCAGCAGGGGGAGGAGATGCTGTAGCTTGGGCAACTCTTTCAAGCAATGCTTGCAAATCTATTCTAACTCGAATGAAAAAGCTAGTTCTGTCTACGATGTGCCATTGGACATCATTATAAACCGGACCGAGTTATGAATAATGGTTGTGGGATCTGTTTAGCACTAAAGCTTGGAATCTTTAAAAAAAGAAAAAAAAAAGTTTTTAAAATCTTAAAAGGAGTTGACAAAGTTTCCCCAGCCAATAATTTCATCAGCACAACACAGAAACCGGGAGCAAAGGACACTGTTGGAATAGAAGTGGCGATAGACAGGCGTCGGACAGACGGGAGAGAGTGTTGAGGGCGTGGTTATGGTTTCTTGGGGATCCTTTAAGAGCTGACTTGACAAGGTTTTGGAATCAGTCAGCTAGTAGGAACCGGACGAGCAGTGATGGCGCGAATGGCCTTCTCTTATTTCTGTATATTTTATATATTCTTGCAGTACATGTGGCCACTATTTTAAAGCTGACAGTAACTGGAATAGTGGGGCCTTTAATTCAATCTTTTCAGGACAAGTACATTGAATAGCAGCGAAAGCCAATCTGGGTTAAACTATAATCCTGATTTATGTCAACCAGCAAGGTCAGAAGTTCATGAAATGACTTTTTAAGCTCCTAGGAAAGATTTTACTGGAAAACAGCGTGCTGGTTACTGCTGGTCTTGGTGCTTTTTTAACCTTTTCATTGTTTAATCGGCACCTGGTACAGAAGAGTGTACGTCTTTCGATAAAAGTGGAACTTTGTAGACGTGTCAGTGTGTGCTTGAAGTGCTAGCTGTGGTGTCACACTGGCCGCTCTCTGCCTGGTTATTACCACTTCTTGCCGCTGGAGCTCCTTGTTTACCTGATGTCCCCGTTGGCGCGTACATAACCGCCGGTGCCACAGACAACCAACAGGATTACATAAGTTATTTGGGGTCCCTAACGCTGCCATCACTGGCTCTGCAAAGCCCACAGAAAATCTAACACGTTACCATTTTGATGTTCTCAGAGGTAATAACAGTATTCTAAATGTGTGCAGTTCATCAATGTTCAATTAGTGAACTGGATTCATTACAGTTACTGTTTACTTTTGATTTCTAATGGTGTTTTTGCCTCGCGCTTGATGCCACTTTATGGGTAAATGTCCTAATTGTCTATATCCCTAATTGTCTGATTCTTAATGTCAAGGCACTGAATTGAATTTAGTATTAGTTGTGCAACAGTAAACATGCATTATCAGTATGGAGCTTGGGTGCCACTGAGACTTAAAAACTTTCATATCAATCTTATAACCATTTTTTATTTCTTTTTTTTTCATAAAAGTTTAAAGCAGGCTGATTTCTGCTGAGAAGCCATTAACCAGCAGAGTCTTCATTAAATGACTGGCAATTTTCATTTGGGAGAGATCTGTAGGGAAGCATGGAGCATGGTAATCTTGTTTACACTGAAATTACACTGGAGGACAGCTTGCGGAAATTGAAAATTCCTCTCGATCTGATTGGCTTGGGCTATAAGGGACTTAAACTAATAAACTAACTAATATTTAGTTGGCTCGGGTACAGTTCAGTGAAAGCAAAACTGTTTTAAGGTGGATATAGACTTTTTTCTGTTGGATTGAATTGTTCTTGAGACCACACCTTTTCTTAAAGTGAACCAAGAGTGAACTGTTCTGGAGTTTCAATTGAAGAGCCTGGGGTTTAACTTAACCTGGGCTGGTTATCCCACATAGGGAACACCAATGGGAAGTGCATCTTTGTCCTGACAGAGTGATTGGACCTTTCGCTGCACTAACACAGGTGGGGTCAGGACCTCCCGGTAAAATATCTTCATTCTGTGAGTTGAGAAATGAAGCAAGAAGAGATGCTCATAGGGCAGAGCGGAGCGAGTGGGAGATTGAGTGGATGATGGCTCTTGTGTATGTATCTGTTCTGCAGCCGGCTCCCTTAATTACCCACACATGAATACAAAGAAATGTTAATGTAATGAGAAACAACAGAGAGGAAGATGAATACATCTGCAAGCAGCTGACAGCACTGTTGGTGTGAAGCTATTATCTCATGCAGAGAAGCTGGTGTAAGTGACACGTTTTGACGAGAGAAGATGCAATGATGACTTTCAGGTTATTTGGCCTGGAGTTACTGGAAAACTCAGAAACTTGTTGGCTGGATTCTGGGCAGCCTGCACAAGCGTGCATCTCTGCAGATTAATCATAGCGGGGCTTGCGAATGTGGGCCAGCATTTCTACCATTTATTTGCTAAAGGAAAATCAAAATGTTAATCTTACTAGCACTGAGTCCCACTTCTGAGTCAATATAACCTTCTCAGTAACATTTTAAAAAGGGTCCACATTGCGCATTGGTGTAAAGGCGTTGATAAACTGTCCCTTTGTGTCTTGTACCCTACTTACATCGGAAGAAAAGTATGTCTCTGAGCTGAAACCTTGATACCTGGTCCATAATCCCAAAGAAACTGGAAGCTATATTCAGCATTCACAGCAAGCCACGGATCCTCGCTGGGGTGAAGAAGAAGCTGGTATAAATATGCAAGGAGGACTCATGAAAATGCCTTTTCTGTCCAGGAAAAAAAACCCTTTGGAATTGCTTCAGCAGTTCCCTAAGGCCGTGCTTCTTCAACCTTGCATGAAGAGCTCTTCAGAGAGAAATTGAAGGATTATATATATCACTTCTAATGATTGAAAAATAAAATGCTAAATATATTCAATAGAGGCATGATTAGATTAATAAAGTAGAGATTTTGTACCGGTTGAAGGGACTTCTTATTTTCAGAGCTCTGAGTGAAGGATCAGGCTTACTCTTGCAGTGCTACTGTGGTTGCCAAGGTATGCTGACCGTGTCCATTCTCACCATCCCACTTGATTACAAAGCTTTGCTCCCTGATGTTTTCTTTTATCCAAAGTACCCCTGAAGTGAAAGTCAATAAAATATTAAGAGCTGAAATCCAAAGATATTCTCTCTCTCTCTCTCTCTCTCTCTCTCTCTCTCTCTCTCTCTCTCTCTCTCTCTCTCTCTCTCTCTGTCATTTAAAATCATAACAGAGCCTCTATTTTCCCTCTCCTTTCTTCTCTCTTTTCTATCCCGTGCTTACTGTGTCAATTATATTCCTCTTGAAGGAATGTACTTGAGAGATTTCAAGGGGCAAATTTTGAATGGCAAACGTTTCTCAGATCAGGCCACATGTAACATTTGGGTAAGGGGTTAACACCTGTTCTTCTGTTATGGCTGAACTGCTTTGTATAGACCCGACCATCTGCAGCTCACAGAGCCTGCCAAACAATCTTACTAATACACAGAAGGGATTGTAGTTCCTTGTGTTTCAGTGCAAACAGGGGCAATTGGTGTGATGCATGACTGCCAAATGGGTACTTCTGTCATTGTTTGGCTTTGAAAAGATTGTTAAAGATGTTTAATCGCAGTTTTCTGTGAGGTCTATAGTAGATGTACCTTTCACATCCAAGCCATGGAGAGTCGCTGAATTATATAGCGCCCCCTGGTGGCAGTCTGCAGATGTGCAGCTCAGTGAGCGTTGCTTGAGCAGCCTGTGTTCTCTTTTTTTTTTGCTAACGTGAACCTGCTAGCCTCTTTCACCCCCCCAGGAGACTTTGATTGTAAACCTGCAGAAGCATAACATGGGAGGATGAGGTTTGCTAATTACTGCTTGTTGCTCACCTTTAAATAAACTATGATGTCGTGAGAGACTTGTTTTGCAGACCATGATGTCATTGTCAGCCAATCGGGGATCTCTGCTGCGGCAGGCAACAGAGGAACAGGGTGACGTGGGTGCACACAGAGTGGTTCTGCACTGATAATAATAATCATAATAATACAGGATTTATACAAACGTTTAAGGCAGATACAATAGCTTCCTCGGAAGGCAATCGATGTTCATTTTCACACGCTATTTATATGAAGAATTGGCATTCTAGAAAGCCATCATGCATAGCTGGAGAATCTGTTTGTGTCCCAGATTAATAAATGACAGCAATGTCCAAAGATATGTGAAACAACAAAGCAGAGGATCTTGCGTTGCAATCCCTTATCACAGGTCTGCATGGTAACCTGCTGACACGCTGCTGAAAGTGTGTTTGCATGCTGTGTGTTCATGCAAGCATACGTCCTTCTGTGCAGGTGCTCTAGCATGAGTCATTCATTTTCTGCACATTGTAGCACCGAGCGTAGAAAAGCCTGGTGGGGCACCTGAAAGTCGGGCAAACAGAAATGCTTCTACTCTAGCACACTTGAGTTTGAGCTTGACTCCCATGTAGCATGTTTGTTGGCTGTACTCTTGTATCCTCTTGGTCTCCTTGAGTGTGAAGGACAGACTCTGTCTGTCTGTCTGTCTGTCTGTCCGTCCGTCCGGGCTATCCTAAGAACTGTACTATAGGAACCTATACAGATATATCAGAGGTTGTATACTTTTTCATCCACATCAGGAATTTCCAGGATTCTGAACCGATTTGGCAGTAAAGGTGAAATGATTTGCACCACAACGGGACGTATTGATAAATCCTGAGCAAGTCAGTAAATGCAGCATGCCCCTAATGCATGTAGTTGCACCATAAAGTTTTCTGATTACGCCACCCCTAAATTATCTCTTTTTTTTTTTCTGCACCACTAATTTCCAAAAGCGTTCGTGCTGAGTTTGTTGCATATAGATGAACGCGCAGCACTGCAGGAGAGAATCCATGTGAAAAGCCTGTCTGTCTTTGCCGAGGCAGAGACTGTAACCCCTGCCATTCCAGCAGGCAGCCCCGAGGTCCGGGGGGATGAGGGATCGACAGCTAAAACAATAAAGCAGAGCTCCTTGTTCCAGCTCTCCTCCTCCAGACGAGAGCTCGTTCTCAATCAATGGGGAGCCAGGCTTCACAGCCAGCCACTGTATTGATTGCATCTACAGAATACTGAAAACTCTTGAGTGAAATAATGAACTGGAGATGTGTGATAAAAAGAGAACCAGAAGGGTTATAGGAATGACTTCCATTGGATACTGGAGGGGCTTTGTTGACACGTTAGGATCAGTATTAACGTGTCTGCTATATCGCAGCACTCCCACATACAGCCACCCACACACACACGCATATATAATGTGTATAGTGTATAGTTGCAGCTTCCTATATGTATCACATGAATAATTACCGTGATACATACATCATTTTCTCTCCAGCTAAAAATCCTCATTGAACATTTTTAGCTGGAAAGTCTCGAAAAGCAGATTTACAGTGTACTCGGATTAAAAACTTTAAAGGAGGTAAAGATAATGAGCTGTCCCGAGTACTGTAAAGACATATTGAAGTCCGCTGGTAGTTTGTAATCATTGGAGTCAATTAATTTGAAGGAGACACAGCGATTGGAAGGCAGCTCCAAAGGCATCTTGATTTTGGAGCCAAGGCTTTGAGAAAAAGCATTGTGAATACACCTGTGCTGCGAATTGAGTTTGTTAGCTTTATGTCCTTAACAATAAGGGAAGGAGGTGGGATGGAGCGCCAAGCTTGCTCCCAACTGAATATCCAGGGCTCATGTTAAATCTGAAGGTGACTTGCAGCGTAATTCGTGTTCAGGGAACAGTAACTGCAGCAATGCTCACTGGAGATACAGCGGGTTAAAGAGCTCGGAACCGCTGGGTTAGGGGCAGGCAGTGGACTCTTGTGAAGGTTTATATGTGTGAATCACGTTTTAGAAATCACCCAGTCACCGTGACGCATTGGTCAGAATCCCAGTGTGTTTTGTATGCATCTGCTCAAAATACTGTAGGCTGCTGTATTTCTTTTTGATACACTGGGCTCCGTTTTGGCTCTGCTCCCCGCCAATTCCGCAGTACAGGTTTTTATTTCATTTATATTTTTGTCTAAATCGTCACTTTGTGTCTCGGCGGTTTTCCTCCCCCGTCGTGTTGGATGGCGTGTGGGTGGGTGGAATAGTGCAGCCATGGCCAGATTACAAACAGGCTCTTATATTATTAATAAAATCCATCTTCAATCGAGTCCTCCTTCTGACTTCCACCAGTCACCTTTCGAACTCCTGTCACTCAGCCAGCCCTGGTGACCCAGAGGCAGCTTCAAGGGTCTGGCCTGGGTTTAGAACACTACGCTCTGTGTTTCTTACAGCCTTCAGATCTTTTTACTCAAAGGGTTCCCTGTATTCTACTGCACTGCGATGCAAAGAGGCTTAAGAAGGCTAGCCCAGTACACGAAGGATGTGTAGCATGGGGGGCGAGGGTTATCGGGAAGCTGGCATCACTAAGAGAGGTGGCCCTGTCCATTGAAGACCCGAAAACCCCCCACATTGTGCTCTTGGGGTTAATGCTATCGGAGGGGCTGTATTCAGTTGCTCTGTATACCACCACAGAAGAATGACTCCTTAATGACAACTGTCATGAAGATTCAGGGTGTGAAATTTATTATTTCAAGTTAGCTATAACACTTTATAAGTAACTTGAATTCTGCAACTGTTTTAAGAGCGGAAAACAATTAAAAAGGTCTAAATAAGCAAATGGTCAGTTCAATTAAGTTAAGTAATTAAGAGCTCGGTTGGAATGAAAACCAGCAGACACAGGGGTTCCCCAGGACCAGGGTTCAGAACCCCTGTCTTAGAGCACCCCAGTCTATGGTAATGTTAGAGTGTAACGGTGCTAGTGTATATCTTTAATACAACATAAAATACTTCAGGGAGAAGCACTTTTTTATTGTTTTAAATGGCATCGGTTAATAAAATCTAATTTACAGTAGATAAGTTGAATATATCCCAAGGTGTTCAAAATAGACCCCAAGGTGTGCACTCTTTGTGGGGGTAAATGCATTGTGAATATTTTATTTATTTAAACAGGAGATTTACCCATTGAGACAGAGGCCTCATTTACAAGGGGGTCCTTGAAAACAATTTAAAGAAAAACAATCGCAATGTATATAAAAAAAACAATTACAATGTACAAACAACACAATAAAAACAGGTGAGGCTCAAACTCAACCAACTGCATAAAGTGGACTGAAGGAGAAGCATTGGCAGGAGGTTCTAAGCAATTCCCAGATACGATCTTTAAAACCAGAGAAAGAAAGATCATGAGATTCCTTTATACTGTGATGGAAACAATTCCACTTCTTCGGGAGTTGATAGACAAAAGATAATAAAGCGAAAGCTGTAGCCAATGCCAGTCCTTCCTACCAGAGCACTCCAATAAGGATAATAAAGTCCAAGCTGTGCACATGTAGCTTGTGGGGGTATGGGCTTTGTGAACGTGGTGCCATGTTTGTTGTATTTCAGTCTGCGTAGCGTATGGCGTTGTGGGTGTTTATTCTGGACAGGTGTACTCAGCTCTCTGCTCTTGTCTCGCTGTGTCTCAGGTGCCCACGCAGTCCGGGAGGAGCCCCAGTTTGTGACGGCCCTTGCTGGAGACAGCGTCATACTGGGATGCGACGTGGTCCAGCCATTGACTGGCCAGCAGCCCCCCTATGTGGTGGAGTGGTTCAAATTCGGAGTCCCCATCCCCATCTTTATCAAGTTCGGATTCTATCTTCCTCATGTGGACCCCGAGTATGCCGGTAGGTTGTGCAGACCTGTGTGTTTGTTTTTTTTAATTCTCGTCTCCCTTTTTATCTTAACTTTTCTCTGTAAAAAAATTTGAAAAAGGAAAACTGCTGTGTACCAGAAGGAGCAAAATAATGGTAAGTATGACAGCTTGTTTGAAGACTTTGCCCTCCAAGCAGAATGCTGAATCACATACCTGTAGTTAAAAGCACACAGGGGGTGGGTGTGTGTGTGTGTTATAAATGTTCTCACTCCAATGTATTTTTATCGCCGGTAGTGATGAGGCAGGCGTCTTTGCGTGGAGGAGCTGTGTGTGATCGATTTCCTTCTCTTGTTACAGCTTCAGTTGGAAGAGCACTCTCATTATTTCTCTTGTTTACACAGCTGACCGCTCCCCCTGCCCGGCTCCAGCCCTGACAAATTGCAAATTGCTGTAAAGATATTAATTATCTGCCAGGAGTTTCAGAGAGCAGAGTAACAATTATAATGCACGCCCAAATGAAGACAGGGTTGCATTGCAAAGCCAGCACTGCTCTCCTTACAGCAGCCTTTAGAAATAAAATACCAAAACTATGATAACTTTATTTCATGACAAGGCTGCATATAATGCTAAAAAAAACACCAGTGATATTTGTTCCACTGTAAGGATAGCACTGCAGAGATATTCAAGGGCTATTCAAGTGCTCTTCCGGTTCCTAGTAGCTGGTTGATCTCAAAACGTAATCAAGTCGGGTCTTGAAGGATCCCAATGATTCAGCTTTGATGACCATTCTAGCTAGGTAACCCATTCCATACAAAGAAGTGTATCTGTCTGTCTTCAGACGTTTACATACAGGAATAATCCTAATAAGAGCAGAGCATGCTCTGAATAGATTTGTGATTTGAAAAATGTGAGATGGCATTGAGATACTGTTTAAATCCATTGAACACATTTAGAAACAAACAAAACCTTCTGATGTTACATTCGCCAAAATTCTGAATAGATGCATAATGACATCTTTCTTTTTTTCTTATGTACTATCGGAATGTTAAATCTCTCTCTCTCTCTCTCTCTCTCTCTCTCTCTCTCTCTCTCTCTCTCTTTCGCTCTGTCTTCTCTCTCTCTCTCTCTCTCTCTCTCTCTCTCTCTCTCTCTCTCTTTCTCTCTCTCTCTATATATATATCCTCGGGGACCAGCAACACTTTCACTACAGCACATCAATTCAGTCCTTTCTCTGTTGCAATGTCTTAATTACCAAGCATCTGTTTGCTGGTTTGAAATATTTAAAGATCAGGTTTGTTTTCTAGCACTTGGCAACTTGGTAAACCTATAGCAGATTATATAACTTTTTATAACCCTAAAACATTGGTTAACGTGTTAGTAAGCGTGCTGTTAACAGCTAATGAACTAGAAGAAGGTGACCCTTCATTTTCATCATTCACTGTCAATGTTACGCTTGTGAAATCCTCCAAACGCAAAGCATAACCTTTTTTTTGTTTGTTCAATTGATTGGGGTCTTTTAAGAAAGAAGAAGAAAAAAAAAATTCTAATAAAAAATAATTGGTTAACATACTTCAGTAGACAGCTGTCAAGCCTAATGATAGTGAACCAGCTGGCCAGTGTGCCACTGCAAAAAATTAGCAAAATTTGGAAAAAGCGACAAACGCATTCATTACGAAGATTACAATGTATGCTGGAGATAAGATGAAGAGGCACGAAGGGTGCAATTTAAAACCGTGTGGGTTTAATAAAAGGAAAGAAACGAAGATAGTTTATTAGGTGTCACTACAGGCAAGGCATGCATTTTTAATGGGCTGATCCTTCCAAGGAATGTAAATTAGTTGTCTGGACGCTTTTTGCTTTGCTTACAAGCAGGCAGTTCAATCCGTGCCCCTTGTCACAACACTTTGTGGCTGTGTTAAAATCTAAACCCGGTTAAGGTTATGTTCATTAAAAACGTATTAAAAGTGATTTTTTTTTTTCCTTGGAGAATTTGAGAGTGTTGCACACAAACATGCCTGATGCGAAGTGCACATTAAAGAATGGACCTAATGGTTGCCAGTGGGATAGGATCATGAACACAGACCTTCCCCTGCTCATGTTCTACTGTAGCAGATGAGGGACCAAAGGAAAGGACTGAAACATTAGTACTGCATTACGTTATTGTGTTGATTTTAAATCTCATGGATTAGGGCCACCCTAACTCTACCAACTCTATATTTCTCTTCAGAAAATGCTGAACTCTTAGTTGTTCCAAAAAAATCGTCTTGAATCAGCTGGAGCCTGAGCTTTTTGCTGTCGTGCTCCTCGTTTGTTGAACTCCGGTCGACATCAGGCAGGTTAATGTAGGGATGATAATAACCTGTCCTTAAACATTTCCTTACCTGAGACAGCTAGGATTCATTGACAGTTCTCTTTTTTAAAAGCTTTGCTTAAATACCTTCAACAATGATTTGCTTTTGTGTTTCAAAACTATGCTACTGTTTGCCAGCTGTTTCAGTAAATATCCATTGAATTGGGCCTCACTGTTATATGCACACATTGAATTGGGAGCAGTGGTAACGCCAGTGATCAGTTGATTGGTAAGCACAGTGTTTCCCTCAATATATATACACCTCAACGCATGTTTCAATGCCATCGCTGTAGGGATGGATTGCTTCTACTGCAGGGAGATTTTAGTTGTGTGTTTCGCGCTCGTTAGACAGTGTAGTTCATTCTCGTCGCTTTCGAGGAATCCATTGGGCTGCCAGTAACTAAACAAGCTTGCCTCACAGAGCGTGCTCATTACACAACAGGCTTGTATGCGGAGTGCACCGTGAAGCTGACAGGCTGCGGCGCTTCAAGTGTCAGTACAAGAAGACGCTCTGTTCATCGGAAGAGAATCTCTTTGTTTCTGATGGCTTGCATTGGAGCATATGGAGGGTGTTGGAGGTTCCTGTGGCAGCATGCTCACCACTGTGTTCAAATGTCCTGAGTGCTGCTAGATTATTAAAATAAGACTCGTGATCTCTTGAGACAAGAGCATGCAGCACGTGGTCAGAGGCAAGGCTAGTTAAATATCTTTCTATTTGTAGTGGTGCTTTGCTGTAGTGCCTCTCTGCTTAGAGAGAAAGCACAGTCACAAATAGAAACCAAGCATTTTTCCAGCTATTTTCAATTTTTTTTTTTTTTTCGTGGGGGTTTGGAATAAAAAAACGATGAATAATGAACAGAATTATTTTCCATGACGGTGTCTTTTTTTTTTTTTTTTTGCGGAATCAGTGCAGCCAGAGCGGACTTAAAGTTTCAGTCCCAGCAAACTCAATAACCTAAGCGCTATAGATTTCAGACGGGGAGAATACATCCTGTCAGCTCTCAGAATTCATTCATTCATTAGCCGGAGTCAGTTTCAGGATGGTACAGCATGAGCTGGGATCAAGCTGCTGGATTGAGAAAGCCCAAGCTTTCTCAATCAATCAGTCTTTTACTGAGTGCAAACGAGTGCGAAAGAGCCAGGCTCCTCTGTAGGTGTGGTTATGGAGCTTTTAACAGGAGTCAGAGTACAGGACAGCAGTGCATCACACAACACTGACCGTTCATAAGCTCTTACAGCTGAAGGTAATAGCAAGCCTATGGCTGTATAACTGAGGTATTGAAGGACCTGTGGGGAGCTTTGACTGCGGGACACTACAACTAAATGTTATAACGAATATTAATTCATCTCATTGCCCAGCTCTCTGGCGTTCTCTTCATCTATAATTTACTATCGGCTACACACATTTTCTTTTTATGCTCCATGGGGGAATCTTCTCTGAATCTGGCTAAAAGGAATCACTCTTCCGTATAGAGTGAGCAGTGAAATCAGAGCGCTGCGTGTGTGTATTTCTGTCTGTATGTACAGTATGTATTTACTATATGCATGTATTCCCAGCGAGATGCATAACCAAGTAGTCGATTTGGCTTGTACAGTGTGCTGGTCATGTCATCTTGGATTACTCAGATTCCCCAACCTCCATCCACAATAATGTTTTTCTTTTAAATATGGATGAGCGAGGGAATGGAAAGGGAAAGCTACAAACGACTGCTGTTCCGGGACGTGCAGTGCCATTAAGAGTTCACAGCTGCCAGCGATAGAAGCCTCTACACTGCACCTCCTTTGAAAGTGTGGCAGCCCAGCACACACACACACACACACAAAGAGGCATACTTTCTAGCTGTGTTAGCTGTGGTGATCCAATTAGACAACCCTATCTGTCTTCCTAATTGGATCAATACACAGTGCTGCTTTTTCCCCTTTTTGTCTGATTGCTTAACCTTACAAGGGCGGGTGGTGTTTAGAAAAGAAACGCTTGCAGCAAAAAGAAACAGTCATCTCAGATCAGACTCTAAAGCTCGTGTGAGCAACAGGGAGCGGAGAGATAAAGACAGTCTTCAGTCATCGGAGTATCTCCTTGAAATCTTCAGCTGTCTGTTTCTTTGCTGCATTGTAGCCCACACTGGATGACTGCCAAAGTGCAGTTGAAACCTCAGACTTTGCTTTCTGCTGAGCAATCCTAACTGGGACACGGCTGCTTGGGTGGTCTCCTGACCTCCCCTTCTCCGGCAGCGAAACTGCTGCTGGGGTTGGTGGTCTCGGACCTCCTCCCCTTCTTCAAAGCCGGCAGCTCCCTTGCGGGGCTCGGCCACAGTACTTCCGGCAGCGAAAGTGCTGCAGTGGGCGCAAGTCTCCTGACCTCCCCCACGATCTCCGGCAGCGAAACTGCTGCAGTGGGAGCAGGTCTCCTGACCTCCCCCACGATCTCCGGCAGCGAAACTGCTGCAGTGGGCGCAGGTCTCCTGACCTCCCCCACGATCTCCGGCAGCGAAACTGCTGCAGTGGGAGCAGGTCTCCTGACCTCCCCCACATTCTTCGTGGCTGGCAGCTCCCCTTGGTGGGGTTCCGGCCACAGTACCTCCTGCTGCGATGCGAGCGGCTGGCAACCCCAGGCGATGCGGAGCGGCTGGCAACCCCAGGCGATGCGGAGCGGCTGGCAACCCCAGGCGATCGCGGAGCGGCTGGCAACCCCAGGCGATCGCGGAGTGGCTGGCAACCCCAGGCGATGCGGAGCGGCTGGCAACCCCAGGCGTGCGGGCGACAGGCAGCCCCAGGCGATGCCAGACAGGCATCCTTGGGCGGCGTGGCAGGCATCCTTGGGCTGGCGAGGCAGGCATCCTTGGGCGAAGCGAGGCAGGCATCCTTGGGCAAGCGAGGCAGGCATCCTTGGGCTAAGCGAGGCAGGCATCCTTGGGCGGCGAGGCAGGCATCCTTGGGCTGCGAGACAGGCAGTCAGGACAAGCTGGGGTGCGGGTGTTGGCCCTCTTCTCGGCCTCTGCGGCGGGCTGTTCTTCCCGTGCCTCCCTCAGCAGCCTATGCAAGGGCTGCTGAGGACCGCAAGCATCTAGTCCTGGTCCTTCTGGTGAAGGGAGAGGCAGCTCCTGCTCCTCTCCCCTGATGGTGATGGAGACAGAGACAGCTCCTGCTGCTCTGCTCCTGGCGGTGGAGGTGGGAGCAGCGAGTAGTCTCCTGGCGATGAAGGTGGGAGCAGCGTGTAGTCTCCTGGCGATGGAGGTGGGAGCAGCGTGTAGTCTCCTGGCGACGGAGGTGGGAGCAGCGTGTAGTCTCCCGCTCTTGCGGGGATTGGTGCTGCTCTGCCTCTCTTGCAGGGGACTGGTGCAGCTCTGCCTCTCTTGCAGGGGACTGGTGCAGCTCTGTCTTTCTTGCAGGGGACTGGTGCGGCTCTGCCTCTGAAGGGGAAACCAGCAGGCATTCTTCCTCTGCTGGTGGAGATGGGGACAGCAGGCATTTTCCCTCTGCTGGTGGACATGGGGACAGCAGGCATTCTTCCTCTGCTGGTGGAGGTGGAACCAGCAGGCATTCTCCCTCTGCTGGCAGCTTGGGTCCTAGGGCTGTGGAAGCCCGACTTCCCTCTCTTTGGGCTGTGGGCGCACCGACTCCTCCCTTTGGGCTGTGGGCGCACCGACTCCTCCCTTGTGGGCTGTGGATGCACCGACTCCTCCCTTTTGGGCTGTGGACGTTCGGGCTCCTCCCACTCAGGCGTGGGATGTTCGGGCTCCTCCCGCCGGGCTGTGGGCGCTCGGGCTCCTCCCGCTCGGGCTGTAGGCGCTCGGGCTCCTTCCGCTGGGCTGTGGAGGTGGTGGAGGCAGAGGCAGCTCCTGCTGCTCTTCTCCTTGTGATGGTGGGGAAGTGATACCAGCAGGCATTCATCCTCTGCTGGTGGGGAAGTGTTACCAGCAGGCATTCTTCCTCTGCTGGTGGTGATGGTGGAGGCAGAGGCAGCTCCGCTCCTCTCCTCGTGATGGTGGGGAAGTGATACCAGCAGGCATTCATCCTCTGCTGGTGGAAGTGGGGACAGCAGGTATTCTCCCTCTGCTGGTGGAAGTGGGGACAGCAGGCATTCTTGCTCTGCTGGTGAAGGTGGGAACAGCTGCCGCTCAGGCTTTGGATTCCCGCAGTCCCCTGTCTGGGCGCTGGACCCTTGCGGTCCCCGCCTGGGCTAGTTCCTCCTCTTCATACTGCGTGGGGCATATGGCTAACGTGTGCCCATAAGCCCCACAGCCAGGGCATACCTCTGCCGCGAGGTTCTTTAAAAACCTCCCAGCCATCATCCCGACCTCCTCCTGCTGTTGCTGCTGTTGTTGCTGTTGCAGCTTTCCTTTCCTCCTCTTCCTACTCCTCCCTACCTTCCTCTCCTGGGCGGTTCCACCCCTATTGCAGGGGATTGGTGCGGCGCTCCCTCTAGCTCGGAGGCGAACCCAGCAATGGCTCCTCTCCCGGTATTGGAAGCTCGTGCTCCCCAGTCTGGGCACTGGCGAGCTGGCATAGGGGCATCCCGACCAGTCGTGGTCCCCTTCCTCACATCGCCCGCACCAGCTCGGTGGCACCTCGGAGCAGTCCCTCCAGCGGTGATCCACCTCCCGCACCAGGTGCACCAGGGGAACAGGTTCTCTGGCTCCTCTGGCCGCTGTTGCAGTTGTTGTTGGGGCGGCGGGAGCAGCAGTCTACCTCCCCTGCTGGTGGTAGTAGACTGAGGCGACCCCTGCTCCTCCCTCTCCTGATGGACAGGGCAGCAGGCCACATAGTGCTCACCTCCGCAGATGGGGCATAGTTGGGGTAGCTGTCCGAGGGGGTACCAGGGGCAGTTGGTGCTGGAATGCCCAGGCTCAGCGCAGCAGTAACACCTGGGCTGCTGTTCTTCCGGCTGGTGTTGTGGCTGCTGCCTTCTGCTGTTCTTTCCCATTTTTTTTTTTTTATTTTATTTATTTTAAACAAACAGTACTCCTCCTGGCCTGAGTCTTGAGGCGCTGTGATCCCGGTTCTGACACCACGTGTCACAAAGACAGCCGGAGTGGGTGGTGACGTCAGACCAGAGACTGGGAGCAACACAGAACAGACAGAGACTTGGGGTTTTGGTGAAGCTGAGCGCTGATCAGCGCCAGCATTTAATAATCAACAGGACAGAAAATAAAAGGTTTAAACACAAAAACAGGACACGGCACTTGCGGCCAAAATAAACATATAAACAAAAACGGACTATCACTAAACAAAACGGTGCACGGAGACAAACAAACACGGTGAGCACAAACTAATATAATTCTTCTTATCTTTCTCTCCTTCTCCACACCCGTTCTCCACTCACCGAACACACAACCCCGAGTGAGTGAATCGTGCATCTATATATACTGTTGTGCTGGGATTCAATTACTAATTAATTATTTACTTGAATCCCAGCACGTGAATTAATTAAGTGCAACCTCGTGCCTAACTACAATTATACAATTTTAAACACACGTGAAACACAGACCCGCTTATATCCCCGTGTACCAATCGCTATACACCAACATTAACACATGCAACATGCAACATATAACACAGAAATGCACACAGGGGCGGGGCACATTGCCACAGGGAATCTTCTCTGAATCTGGCTAAAAGGAATCACTCTTCCGTATAGAGTGAGCAGTGAAATCAGAGCGCTGCGTGTGTGTATTTCTGTCTGTATGTACAGTATGTATTTACTATATGCATGTATTCCCAGCGAGATGCATAACCAAGTAGTCGATTTGGCTTGTACAGTGTGCTGGTCATGTCATCTTGGATTACTCAGATTCCCCAACCTCCATCCACAATAATGTTTTTCTTTTAAATATGGAT